>VZRI01013404.1:379313-583520 GCA_013397515.1 Upupa epops
CGCCTTTGTCTCCGCTGAGGAGGGGGGGAAGGGGGTGGAGAGGGAGAAGTTTTGGCACCGCAGGAGGATTGCTGGAGCCCGCCGGGGTGCGCTGAGCCCTGCCAGGGAGGAGCCCGTCCCGGCACGCCGGTGCGGAGCCATGGCAGCAGGTAAATGCGGCGGAGGACGGGGACGCGGGGGGAGGAGGGCTTCCCCCGGCCGGGGCTCGCGTGGGAGCCGTGTGCGCTGGCGGAGTGGGGTGCTGACCGGGTGAGGGGCAACGGCTGCCGCCGCCCACCCCGTCGCTCGAGGCCGGGCAGCATCTCCGCGAAGCGGCGCGGGAGGGGAGGGCCGCTTCGCCTCCTCTCAGACCCGGGGCTTCAAAAGCCCTGGGCGCACCCGCCTGAGCGATGCCCCCGGAGATGCTCCCGGCTTCGGGGGCCGTCGAACAGGCGAGGGGTAGAAGGGGACCGAGGGCCCCGCAGGGCGAGGACGTGCCCTGCCCGCTTTTCTCGGTTCCCTCACGGCCCGGGGCTCCAAAGACGGGACACCTCGGAGGCCGGGCCTGGCTCCCTGTGGACAGGACGGCTGCTCCGCCGACGGGGCCTCGGCTGTACCGGCGTGTTCGCGAGAGATGGCTGCTGGTCGGCACTCGGTATTAAGGACGCTTTATCTAATCCCTAAATTATGTGCCTTCAGTATTAGATCAGGTCTGGCCCCGCGGCTTGTGTATGTCTTGCTCGCTGAAGATACTTGATTGAGCTCGGCCACCGCTGACCATCCTCTTGGCCCGGGCTCTGACAGTTTGTGACTTGGACCTGGCGAGTCCCTCCGCTTACGTGTTTCACTCTGGCTTACAAAGCCTGGGCTGAGGCAGGGATCTGCTTCCTGGTGCTCCTATTCTGCTGCTTTATCTTCATTGATCCTGAATCCTTAGAGCTGGGAATGGAAGTTTCTTCACTGTGGTGTCTCCACACCCTCCTCTTCTTGCTGCCACCCGGAGACATGCTGGGCAGCTTTGGGCAGGACGGGCTGTGCTTCTTCTCTGGCTCTCCTACTTCCTCCACAGGCATGGATGTGGCTGTCTGGTGTCCCGAGTGGTGTGCTAACCCTACAGCACCTCAGTGACGCTGCAGGCTTTTGTGCCGTCCGTTCTCTTTAGGTAAATGCTGACTTAAATACCCAGATCCTCAGGAAAATCTTCAAGCTCTTTAAATTTCCTCTTTTGCAATCGTGTTCCTTCCACACCACAAACTTCTTTGGGGATGCTTGGACATTTTGGCACTTCAGCATCACCTTGCAGCGGGACTCCGTATAATAGCTACAATTCCTTGTAACTCTAACCAGAAACGCCACTTCTGTTTGCCTTTAGGAAGCCAGAAGAAAATACCTACCACTGATGAAGGGATCTTTGAACTGAATGCTTGACTGTATTTGGTCATTGTTCGCAGTATTAATCCTACCAAAAGGTATAGAGACGCTCCAGAGTGCTTTGTGGTGTTGAAGGTTGTGGAAAGATCATTGTACCCCTATAGATGAATAGATCTGTGGCTCTCGCAGTGACCTTTCTCAGTGATTTGAATAAGCTGCAGCTCCCAGAGACCCATCTGCCTTTTGTGTTTGGCGATTTGTCTAATTTTCCTGACCCCTAGAAGAAGCAGAAAGTACCTTCCCACCCAATTTCATCCTCCTGAGTGAAAGCGTTAAATTGACCTCATTTCAGGTGATGAACTGATGGCTGTTGAAAGTGATCCTGGCGTCAGACAAGCTTTCCGGGTGGGTGTAGAGGGTATGTGGAAAGGGAGGTAGAGGATGGCGACCCCAGTAACTCTAAAGACAGTAGTATCTTCATACACCAAGAAGTAACCCTGGCTATACAGGTTGGGAGTGCAGTGCTGGACGCAAGGAATGTTGTATGCAGTGAAGGTGAACATCCCCAGGCCCTTCTGCCCAGGCCTAACCCAACCTGGAGTGCAGAGTAGTGGAGGAGAAACAGTCTAGGGAGATGCTGCTTTCTCTCTGCTTTTCTTATTTTACTGCAGGAAAAAAGGAAAGCATGCGTAGGTTTCCTGGGGACAGCCGAAGGTAGCCAGGCTCCTCCAGAGACAGAGTTTCTCTGGTTTCCTTGTAACCTACCAAAACTTAACCAGCCCAGTGCATCTCAACTTCAGTGTCGGGTAACCTTACAGAGGGAAATGAGTGGAAATGAATTTCAGTTGACAGTTATTTAAGAGAGCAGGTGTAGACAGGTGTGTGTATATAGACAAATACATTGAACATATAGATAGATATCTGTGCACACCCACACACATCCCTTTCTTCACACTTTCTGTATTAAGGAACTCATACACCTATCCTTTCCGGTTTGTTTTAACGTCAGTGACCGTGACCATTAGCAAAGGATGCTGTAAAAAAACCTAAACCAAACAAACAACGAACTGAAACTTATTTTAGTGAAGTTTATTTTTAAGGATAATGGTTTTCTTGTAGAATTCTTTTATTCTGCCTAGGCACTTTTTTCCCTCCTTGAATGGCAGATTTGCAAGTACAATTTCATCTGCAGGAGGAACAATAGCTTTCAGTTGCACAAAGGATTTCTCCCACCCTGAATCCAAACCACAATGCCTCTTGCTCTGATAATAGCTTCTGAAAAGATTTTGTAATGCACAGAATTAATACATGATTATTTCCGCCTCACTTCTCTCATTTATTAGATTCTATAGTGAATTCCAAATTAAATAGCACCTCTCCAGTTTTCTAACGTTCTAATATTTTGAAACAAATCATACTCTGAAGTCCCCCTTTTTTGGCCCAAGCGTTTTTAAATTCTTGCTCACAAGGAAAACTGCTCAATATAAACGTTAAACCCAAGGCGTGCAGAACCTGCAAACCCTTTCAAAATGGCAAAGTTGTCCTCGAATGAATTGTAGTGATTTTTCCTCTGCAAACTGGAAGAGAGGTTGGGTGCAGTAACTGGCTAACTGCGTTTGGAATCGGGAATGTCTTTTCAAATTTATGAAGCAAAACAAAGGCTCAACTTCAGTGGGAGCTGTGCTTCAGTAAGGACAGCAGTCAGGCCCTGTGTCCTAAAGCAAATACTGCTCAAGCGTAGTTGTGCTGAGGCAGCTGGAAGGCAAGCTTTCCTATCGCTGTGTAGGGAGCGCCTCTGCTCTTCCAAAGACCCTCCTCACTTCCAACATAGGTGCGAAACTTATTTACATGTAAGCCTGCATTAAATATTTACTGACATTTGCCAGGAATTCGATCGAGGTGCCGGCTGTTCTGCTGCATCATGGGGTGACCCCGCGGAACGGGACGCTGCTCTTTGATTAGAACAGTGATTTGTGACTCCAACGTGATGGCTGCTCTAGTTACTGACTCACTTTTGGGTGCATATGCAATGCGTTCTGTCGAGGGACCGGGAAAGCCCGCAGTAGATCAGATTCTACGCATTTTGCTTCCCTCTTCAGAAAACCGAACCGCCACAAACCCTCCCAGAAGCGCTGTGCTTGGAGCAAGCAGCCCTGAGTGTGAGTGGTAGGTGCATTGTTCTGAAATGGTAAATCCTCACCTTCCTTGCATTATTCAAGCTTCAGCCCAGTCGTTTCAAAGGGAGTAAACACTGGCTGAGCATCTCCAGAGCCTGGTAGTTAGAGGCACTTCCTAAGCCATCCATTTAGGAATGAGTTGTTTTTCCTTCACTGGGACTCTGTGCTATTGTAACACAGTTTTCCAAGGAGAAAATCCTTCAGAGGGATGTCAACATATTCTGTTACATAAAGTTTAAAAAAATGCGTAGTTGCTTGTAGCTGAGTTTAGTGTTTAATTACGCGTCGTTTATGTGGTCTGTTTATTTGTTAAGCCTTAGCGGGTGGGGGAAAAGAAGAAAGGTGATTTGTTTTTCTTGTTATGCAACAGCTATTGTTCCCCTTCCACCCCGGGCACTCGAACCATGGCAGCCCCAGCCGGCCCAGGGAGAGGTGTTCTGCTTTAAAAGACATCCGACTGTAAATGTCAAATTCATAAATATTTAAACATTTTTCTTTCGATTTCAAGTCAAGTCTGACAGGACGCCTCTAATTAACCCCGGGCTCCGTTTCAGGCTGGGGCCTTATTGTAGGGAAGAATCAAGGGTTTAGGCGAGGTGGGGTAATCTGTGCTCCTGGCTTGGGGGTGGAGGGAAGAGGGAGGGAGCCGGTGTCTAACTGGTCGGATTAATTTTTACCCGTTTCTTAATTTGGTGTTCGGTCAGATATTAAGCAGGATGAAAGGGCAGTGAGTTTCTCCAGCTGAGCCGGGAACAGTGGGAACTATTTCCTGAAGGTCTCCTGGCGGAACACTCTCGAGGGCGGTCAGGCTTCGCTGCCCTCTGCAGCACCGGGTGTCCCCAGCCTGGGGTCCAGGAGCGCCGCCGGAGCGCGACCCGGTCGGGATCCGGGCAGCGGTGCTTCACTGCCGGCTCTTCTCGGCGACTTACTCGGGGTCGGGCAGCCGGCAGCACTCCGGGCTGTTTCCCAGGGACGGTGTGGGAATCTGACCGAGGCGGCCTTAAGTGCCGACTGAAGGCGAGGAGGGGAGAGGAGAAACCTCCGGGCCCCGACGGCAGCGGCTTTGGAGATTCTCCCGGTGAAGCGGAAGGGAGAAAGGAGCGGGGAAAAGGGCCGACGGCCCCACGGCAAGAGCACCTCTCCCTTCATCAGCCGCTCAGACTGATGTCCGGGCACCGGCGGGCAGCGATCGTGGCTCTTCGCCCCTTCGGTCCCTCCATCTCCTTCCTGGGCACAGAGGTGGAGGTGCCGGTCCCTGAGCCGTGTAGGGGCTTTTGCAAGCCCTCGCCTGCCTGCAGCGCACCACTAGGATCGCGGCTCCGCTGGCTGCCCACAGAAGATGCTTCCCGAGGTGTAAGCAATGGTGAACACCCCACAGAAGGTGTCTAACTCTCCCTCGTGTTTCGCGTTTCTGGGTGCCCTAGGGACGTGCGGGGTGTCTCGGCCAGCGCTGCTTTTATTAAGGACAGTCAGCTCCGAGCACTGCAGCCCCAGCTCTGCGGGGAAAACTGCCCGGCAAAGTTGGAGGCAACATTTAAAATCACTGTGACTACAGGAGAGGGGGCAGCGCGCTCCTTCTCGCCGCGGGTTGGCTCGGGGCATTTGACAGCCATTCGCTCCCACAGTTCTCACTTTCTCTCGGCTCAGTCCTTTCCCCGGTGCTGGTGCGGCTCTTCACGCGGCAGCCGGAGAAAGAAAATGACTGCTAAAACAGAGACGCAAGAGGCTCAGGAGCAGTGTCCGAGCCTACCCGGCAGCCTCTCTCTTTCCGGTGGCAGGGCTGCCCACGCGCNNNNTGCCCCCGCGCGCACCTGGTGTCCGAGCGGAGGGGCTGGAGCGGGCGAGGCTCGTCCCGTCCCTGCCCGCTGCTGGGGGCGCTGAACACCGCGGCCAGGTGGGTTGACGTCCTGGGACGCTGGCGCTTCGTCGGAGCTGCCCACCGAGATGCAGATCCGCGACGCCCTGCCCCGAGCGGACGGCGGCCTTTCACGGAGACGCGAGTGGTAGAGCTCGGCAGCCCTTTGCCACCATCCTCTCGGGTCCCCGGGGCGGCAGGGGCTGGGAGCCGGCGGCTGCCGTCGCTGCCGCCCCTCCGGGTCTCTTTCGCGGGCTGGGATCGCGCTCCCCACGGAGAGGCCTGGACAGGTGCCCAGGGGAGATGGGGAGGGGGAAGGTGGGAGGAGGCGGCCCCGGAGACTCCCGTCGGGCGGCGGGAGCGGGGAGCAGCCCCGTCCTCCTGGTGGCTGTTGGGATTTGGAGGAGGGGCCGGTGGCGGGGAGGGGAGGTGGCGGAGGCTGCGCGGGCGCGGAGGCGGTGCGGGAGGTAGCAGCCTGTCCGCGGCGAGCCCCGCGCCCGCCCCCGCCGCCCGGGGGTTTTCCAAAGGCGGCAAATCCTCCTCCTCCTTCTCCTCCTCCTCCTCCGCTCGGCGCATCCAGGCAAGAAAAATCCGGGAGTCTTCCCGAACCCGCGTTTCCATTAACTCAGCCTCAGCGCCAGCTAATCCGCAGCGCTGAAGGCAAGGAGGCTAATTAATGACAAGCTTTTACAGTCAAGACCGGCGATAATTGCTTTGGTGGCCTTTATGATTACAAGATAAAAATGGACCGGGCCTGACACAAGAGCCACTGTGTACACTGCAAGACAGGAGGAAATTAAGAGCTGGCTAGCTGAATGCGGAGCAGAAAATTACTAATAGAGGGGAGATAATGAATAGGCCGGCCAGGCATTCATGGGGAAAAATCCATTTTGTTACCACGCGAAATTAGGTGGTGGAAAAGGAGTTTGCTAATTGTTCTCATCTTGTAGCAACCGGGACCGAGGCAGGGGCGTGCTTTTCAATTCATTTCCCTGGTAATTGTGAGAGAGGGAGCGCGGGCCAAATGAGTCTGGCTGCAATTTGCGCGCCTGGTCTTTTCATTTCCATGTTGCGTTTTTAATTGTCGCTAATATAGCTTATAATGAAGCTAATGAGGGGAAATTATTGTACAACTTTTTTAGCACATGGAGACGAGTGAAACGCGCTAGATGGATTCTCTCCCGTTGCCGCAAAAATAATAGTAATCTGGAGGAGTTGGGAGCTGTCGGGCTTTTCTCTGCGCCCTTCTCCCGCAGCAGCAGACAAAAGGAGGGACCGGCCGCCGCCTCCTCCGGGCTGCTGTCGCGCCCTGGTGCCGCGCTCTGTTTCTCCTTCCAAGGGAAAAAAACAAAGAAACGGGATTTTCCCTCGCGGTCCCTCTCGCAGCCCCTGTGGTCCGGCCGGGGGCGGGGGTGGGCGGGGGTTGCCGCGGAGCTGCGCGGAGAGCAGCGCTGTTTGNCCCCCCCTCGCGCCGTCTCCCTCCGCGCTGCCCCGCGATTCAGGCGCTGCCTTTCTCTCCTCCCCTGCAGAAGAGCAGCGTCCCGCCGCTTCCGCAGCGCCGGGAAGAGGCAGAGTCGGCCAAATTCCTCCTGCTCACCCTCCTCTCCCTCGCCTGCATCGCCGGGGTCCTGGCAGCGTCGGGGGTCGTGTACTGCCTCCGCCACCGCGCCCATCACCGCCTGCGAGAGAAGCTCTCGGCCCTGGGGGCCGACATCGGCTCCGACGCCCCTGCTGCTTACCAGGTAAGGACCGAGCTCTTCCCCCTGGCGTTGTCTCCCCCTGGCATTGCTGCCCTGGCGCGGGGCCCCCTTCTCGTGTCGGGAGCCGAGGGGACTGGGAAGGTTTCCCTTGCTGACCCCCGCGCCCGTGCGTTCAGGTGGCGGGGCTTTACGGCTCGGAGTGCTCCTGGCTGAGGCGGCAGGTGCCGTAAATTCGTGCCTCGTTAGAATCACTACAGGAAAAAAAAGCAAAGAAAAAAAAAAAGCAGCCCTTGCCATTGAAATTCCTGGAAAATAACATTAATATCCATAATCTGTCACCCCTGCCACTATTAATAACGAAAAATCTTTAACATTTATGAGGGATGGATTGCACGGTTATCTGAAGATGTCTCTCTTTTTGAGTAATCGACTTCTTTGGGGTCTGATATGAAAGGAGCCTTTGACCTGATCTGTTGCCACCTTCTGCCATTATTCAGATAAAATGGGATCTAACGCTGATAGATGAGGGGGTAAAGCGGGACTGGTTCTGGGAGAACAATCGTAGCAGCTGTGCACCCAGTAGCACAGGAGATCCGCGCTGAAATAAATGAGAAGCATCAGACTTTTGCTTTCAGTTTCAAAAGCGTTGGATGGAGGGACACTTTGCATCTTCCTCAAGTTTGCTTTAGGCCGTGGCCCTTGTGTCCCGGCCTGTTATTTCCTGGTGTGGTAATGCACGTGTTAAGGTCATACGCTGCACAGCCCTGGTCTGCTGTCCCAAAATATTTGGAGAGTGAGCAGGGAAAGGAATTGCAGAAAGTGCAGACTCGGTGGCTGGAGTGTGGCTGGAGTGTGGCTGTGTGCTCTGCACCCATAGGGGCTCCCCGATGGCACTTTCTCTGTCAAGTTTTGTTTTAGCTTCCTGTTCTGCCTTGGCTCAGACATTGGTCCCTCTGTGCTCGGGAGCTGAGACAGATCTGAATTGGCAGCCGGGCGTCACACGGGAATAAACTCATATTTCCTCACAGAGGTTGGGTCTGCCCGCACCTCGTTGACGTCAAGGTTGTAACGTGTTAGGTTCGTCTCCCCAGGCCGGGTCTGGGGAGATTTCAGTAGAGAGTGACAAACGTTTCTGTAACAACTGGTATCTTCAGGAAGGGTCTTGGTTTGCAGTTTTAAAAGGAGCATTTGCTTAAAGTACCTCAGAATTGCTTTCCATCTGGGAATGAATGACTTCCGAAGCAAGAGCAAGCGAGAATGAGAGATTCCCTGCAGAAAAGCAGGAGTGTCCTCCAGGATCAAGTGTGAACAGAACGGCAGTCTGATCAGTTCTGTTGGCCATGGTGGCTGTAAATATTTCTGTTTGCTTTCAGCAGGGAAGTTGCTGCTGGGTTATTTAACCCACAGTAAGGACAGGTAGTCTTACACTAAATGTGAACAGAAGAATTCTTCATTTCAAAAAAAGAAGCCCTCCAGGTTCCAAAAATCACACTTGAAACTGAATTTGTGATAATTAACAGGACAATCTTCCTACTGACAGCTCTAATTAATAGTATCTGTAATTAAAATCGTGCCCTTCCAGCAGGAAAATTGTTTGAATTTCTCGGAGTGACCTTTTTTGCCATTTCTCCTGGGAGTACAGTGGTTAAGTTGATATTGATTTTATAATGAGCTCTGGTTTGTTTAATAAGAAGCTGTAATCCAGACACTAAATGAAATGTGTGCTTCGTTTCTTCTTCCCAGATTTCTATATATTTTAAAATCTTCCTCCTTAGATCCCAGAGTGACGTGTTCTGTTTAAAACCACCGGTGACGCCTCGAGGATGCTGATCCGTTTTTCAATAGCACGACGTTATTAATATTCTTTGTTCCTGACCTTTGGGCCCGGGCCCAACCACAGGACGGCTTAACCATCTCCACTGCTTTTTCAGGAGAATTGCAGGCAGGGGTGGGAGGAAAAATGTCGTTCCTTAGCTGCAGAGGTTTCTAAAGGCCCTGGCTCACCTCCCGTGGCAGTAATTGGGGATTTTGCCGTGTGTTTCAGTGGCAGCAGTAGGAGGCCCCAGGAACAGCAGGCGAAATTCTCCTGCGGTCTTGGTGCCGCTCTGTAGCCTTTTATCAAAATGGATCACGGAGCCTGGTTCCCCACGTCATAAATGATTGGTGTGGATTGGAAGAGGAATAGGAGTGAGTCCTGTTTGCATCCTCCAAATCACCTGATGTTGAGCTGTGTTAAATGTAATGGATTACATCAGTTAGGTCTCCGAAAACCATCAATTATCTTTTCCCTCATCTTCTCTGATACTCATAGGGGACTAATGTAACCCCCATGAGTACAGGGAGGGCGGAGGGAGAGCAAAGCAGAGCGCTCTCCAAATTGCACCTTCTTTGCTCGCTTCTGTCAGATGTTTCCCACATATCTGCTCAATTAACTCTGTATTTTAAAAGCATGAAGCATTTCAGCAGCTGCTGCCACTAGGCTTTGAAGCATCACAGCCCGGGATGCTGCTCCTTGCCATTTAAGCCAAAGGCTTTTTTTCCTCCTTAGTTTGAAGGGGAAGAAACCGGTCACTATAAAATGGCCTGGTGGCCCACTGTGATTCCGAGAGCACTCGACCCACCGCTTGGCTCCACGTGCTCTTCCTGACGTCACCGGTTTACATTGGAACATAAACAAGACTGACCTAAATTCTCAACATTTAGCAGAAGCATTTTTCATCCTAACCCAGTTCAGCTAGGAGAGTTCATTCGGGGTTTTACTCCTTCCTTACTCACCCTGTGAACTTGGGAGAGTTTTTTCCCACAGCTGCTGGGTTTTGCCCTCCCCTCGACATTTGTGCAGCGAGACACAGAAGGGAAGGGCAAGCAGACAAACCATGTTGTCAGGGACCTAGCAGGTTGGCTGCTAAGTCTCCTTCTGCACAGGAGGCGCAGTGCCTCTCATGCAGTGTCACTCTGCCTCGGTGCTCACGTGCTAGCACGAGCAGTTCTTGAACAAGCGCACCGATCTACTCACACGTATGTTCCTTGTGTAAGTGCATGCAGAAGTGCCCAGTCATAGGCAGGACAGCCAATACCGTTTGAAAATTGAAGCAGGCAAATAAAACTTCTGTGGTGCCCTTAGCGTCATTTAGGTTGGGAAAGACCTTTAAGATTGAGTCCAGCCATTGAGAAAGCTCCAGTAGAACCAAGTCCAACACCCTGATGAGCAGCCAAATGGTCTAATACTGCTTGAGGAGTTGCCTGGTTCTCCAGGTGTTTGGTAGGGCAAGGAGCTGGCCTTCCAAATGCTAAAGCAAGCGCTGGGAGATCAGATCCTATGGGAAGGCTGACACCAAGAAGGGGAGATATGCGAGTGCAGCTAAGTGAAAAAAATAGGGGCTGCTTTAACGAGACAGTGGCCAAGAGGCTGTTGAAAATGAGCGGGGATAGCGAGTCTTGTAAAACGCTGTGTGTGCATGGAACACAGTTCCTGCATAAAGGTGCAAGGGTTTCATGTGCCGTCTGAACACGTCTCCAGTCCTTTCAAACCGTGCGAGTAACGCTTAGATAAGTCAGCGTTAGCATTCAGGGATGACTCCACAGAGGGTCTCCTGCCTCTGTGATGCCCCTGTGCATGCATGCACCTGCACTTGCGTTGCGGTTGTTGCTCATGTTGCTTTGATCTCCCCTGCAAACCAGGTTTAGCATTCTGTGAGCCCACTCTGGTCCAGGAGATTAGGGCAGCAGCTTTTTTTCATGCACTTTGAAGCCTTTAGAACGTAACCCAGAGAAGAACGGCGTTCAGATATTTGAGGCAGGCTGCAAACAGGGCCACTAAGTGCACATCTTACTTGTCACTGCTCCCATTAGCGAGCAATTTATTAATGTAATGAGTGTGTGTTACTGACTGCTACTATATAGGGATGCTCTGTTGGATTCTGGGTGATGTATTTGTGAGTCCAGATGAACCCTGGCTTTTGACCCTCGTGTGGGGAGCTCTGGGTTGTGCGAGACATTAAATCATCAACATACTTCACACTTTGTGCTGCAGAACTTTCCTGTGAGCGTGGCCTTCTGCACCACGGGTAGTGCTCTGCAAAATGTTGCCCACAATGGAATTCCAAGGCAAAAGTTGGAGTGCTTCAGAAAGCCTGCATTTAATGCTTGAGCCGATAAGGTGCTTTCTCATTTTCCTTCATCTCCACCAGAAGGACTTCTTTTAGAAAGCAAGGGGGCAAAGACCAAGCAGTTTACAACGAAGCTCCTTCTTCAAATCTCTCCAGTGTTCAGCATTTCATGAGAGGTGCCCTGTCAGTGCAGCTGGGTTACATCATCCTCTGCTTCAAAAACTTGGTCAAGTAACTTGTTTTGGCAGGCATGTAATTGTAAATTACATGTTGAATTCTGCATTATTAAACACACTGTGTTCTATATAAATTATAGAGTCCTTTGTCAGATACAGTCTTCCTAATTGCATGATCTTTCTGGATTCAAAGCTCCTGAACTTCTCTGTGCTGTTACAGATTTGATCCTGCTGCTGTTCTTTGTCAGTGATAGTAGGAGCACAGCACTGATGACAAGTACTGTAAATATTTTCTGCTGGTATTTTAAAAGGCTCCAACTGAAAGCATGCACTGGGAGCACGCTCTCTACGTAACCGTCATGCGTTCTCTGTGCTTTTAAACACCGATAAGTGGGGCTCTAGTGGGGCTTCATATTTAACACTCTAGACCGAATTTCGTAAGCCAATTTGCTATCACAGTATTAGAGCCTAACGCTGCATTAATACTGTAGGTCAGCTCCATGGGCAGTGGAATTCTGTGAACTGAGAGAAACGGGGGGGATCAGAAGGTAACACTCGTCTGGTTTATTTAACGAGTTCTCAGCAGTGTTCCAGTTAGCATCAGGACTGGCACCAAGGAGAGCTGCTGAACTGGGGATGATCAGGACCATAAGGTAATCCCTCCTGTCCCTGCTAAACTGCATTTTCAAGGACTGTGGGCACACTTAAGCAAAACCAGGTAACACTGAGGGTGAAATGTATGCTGTCTGTGAGCATTTAGTAAACATTTCAGTAAGGATTATATTTAGTAGGGATCTCGGGTACATACAAATTCTGCCTGAAGGCTCAACGCTGCGAAGGGCTTTCTTGCGTTTTCTTCTGGGAAAACAAAGGACGTAGTGCATCTTTAATCTTTTCCTTCCTGTGTCCTTATTAAAAGAGAAAAGGATCATCTGACGTGACTGTGCAGGACAGCCTGTAACTGGTTTTAGTAAAACAGACACAGGGAGCTGTGTGTATCGCAAGAGTTGCTCCTGTCCACCGCAGCCTGCTTATTCTGTGCTACGTGAACCATTTCTCTTTAGTTAGGATTTGGTCTCAGAGTAAACGTTGAGGAACGTGCAGGCACGTGGTAGGTAGTGGTACAGAAACACCGCGCCCTCAGGTGAGGCGGTTTTCACAGCATACAGAGTTCCTGTACTGCATCGCAGGCATGGGTTGCAGTATCGAGGGGGGGACACAAAGTGGGGAGTGTTTTCAGGTAATGAGAAGAGAGTTTACCTTGTAATTAAACCCTTAATGGAAGTCCAGTAGCAGATGGGCAGTGCAGAACGAGGCAAAACAAGCGGTGTACAAATAGGGCTTTCGCTTCCAGTCTGGTTTTATCTGATTAGTGCTCCACACACTCCGCCATTCCTGTGATGCAGTGGGCTATGTAATTCCGTAACCTTGCTCCCTGTGGTAGCCGTAACACTGGGGGAAACGGTAGCAGTGTTCCAAATCCTGTCTGGATTCACAGCGCAGCAGCAGTGCATTAACCACGCCTGGTTGTTAGACTGGGTGTGACTCAGTGTGTAGGGGCATGTTTGCTGACAGACCCCCGGCGTCTGCAGCTAGGTTCAAAATGGTGGCTAATGAGCAGTGTCTGTCGTTAAGCTTGACAAAGCTCAGTGGCACCGATTTCAGAGAGCACTTCAGGAAATCTTATGTGTCAAACTTGGCTACAAGGAACTCCTCTGCACCGGCACTGCTGCAGGGCCCACAGACCCAGCCATGGGGCAGCTGTGGGGACCCGTGCTGGCTGAGTGGGAAGGGTTGTTGGACTTGGTACGAATGGCTCTCCCCAAAGCTCCTGCTTAAGGAGAGAACTTTTGTGAGTGACTCACGAAAGGGGCTTTGCCGACCACAGAAGGTTTTCCCTTTGCAGCAGTGGCAGGGCAGCAACGCTTCTGACTAGATTCCTCTTTACCTTAGAGTGGGTGGGTGGAGAGGAAGGCTTTTTTGCAGGTATGGAAGGAAAAGGAGTGTGTCACAGCTCGTGGAGAGCTTGGCTGAGAAGGTGTCATGTGGGTTTAGGTTTGAGAAGTATAAACCCTCTTTTTCCAGTAGTTGGCTGTTTACCTACATGGAACTAGTGCAAAGTGGCAGAGAGGGTGACGTTGGCTCTGTCCTCTTACCTAACAAGTTTTCCCTGTCTGAAGGACACGGAGTTTGAGCCTGGTGTTTTGTGCGAGAGGGACAAACATGCTTTGAGTGCCTTGCAGAGTAATTTCTGTGGATTCAGGACATAAGAGATTGCTAAGCAAAAAAATAGTAGGGTGGGAAATTAAGTTAGTGACTCATTTTTAATTACTGGGAAATCCAGAGTCCTTACCCAAACAGGCACTTCTTGGAAAATGTGCTGGAGGTGCTCAGGACTTGCAGGCTGCATCTTGCCTGGGAAATTAAACTGGTGACTTGTTCCAATGGCACTGGCACCATTCCAGACCAAGCCACCCAACTTTCTCCCAGTTTCTCAGCACAGGCCAAGAAAAGACAATTATTAGGGTTTCTTCTGAATTCCTCTGTGGCCACACAGTTCTAGAGGCTGAGAATTGCTAGGTTGTTGTACCAGCCCTAACTCCCTGTCCTGGGCCTGAGGTCAGGGCTCCCGTCCCCAAGCAGCCCACTGCTGCTGCAGAGCCCTTTCCACCCGTCCCTGCCACGCTGTTTGCCAGCTGCACGTGGGCTGGTTCTGGGTAAGTAGAATGGATTGTCTCTGCCTGGTAAATTGATTATGTCCCCGTGCCTGTACGTTATAAAGAAGCCAAAGATAACCACAGCCTTGCCTAATGGGCTGGAGAGTATTTGATCTGCAGTCCCAGGCAGTACATCATCTCAAGTGTCCCGATTTGTGCCTGGCTGCCCCCGATGCCATTTTTCCCTGCTGTAATGCAGAGGATAATCAGGCCTGTCTTTCCTGCACCCTCCTGTCCTTCTTCTCTGTTTTAGGATCTTCCTTTTTCTTTCGGAACAGCTCTGTTATGGTGTTCCAGCTTTGACACCGTCCTCGACTGTGTATTCTCTGAGCGCTCAGCAGCTAACGCTGCAGTCTGGCTTGCTGAGCCTTTCATGTCCCTTCAGAGTGCTGCACTACAGAAACACGGCACCGGGTTGGAAGTTTTAACTGGCAAGTTTTATTTGCTGCACAAGCCTTGCTCCTGGGTGGCTTTCCCTGGAAGGGAGCAGTAGTGAATTGCATGTGCATGCAGAACTGCTGTATGCGATGGCTGGCAGTTCTTGTCAGACCGTGTTGCCTGCGAGCAGGAGCAGGTTGCAGTTCATGCCCTGAGGTTTGTAGGGCAGATTAAAAGCATTCTCCCTGCTGCTTTCACCTGCTCACCCTGCACACTGGTCTCACATGGTGGCCAGTGAAAGGGAAGAAGAGTGGGGCATGCAGTGCCGCCGCTTCCCGCAGGCCCGGAAGGTGTGCTGTGCTTGCCAGTGTGCGGGCAGAGCGGGCCTTCGTTCTGCCCAAAGCTCAGGACCTTTTTCCTTCCTGCCCTGTGTGTTTGTGTTCGCTTAGCCTCAGTGAAGGATTCGGGGCTGACTGCAGACTCTGGAGGGTTTACCCTGCTAAAGCCATACGAACTTGACTGTTTTATGGGGCAGATGGACCAGAGTAGGTTTCAGATCCCAGCAGCTGAAGTTAGCAGTTGCTAAGTCGAGTACTGTGCACGGGCTGTGGTGGTGTCACCTGTTGTATTGTGGTATGGACTGTAAGAGCAGTTTGGGTAGAGCAGAACGGAGCTCTCCCCGGGCTCAGCTGCTCCAGCCTTCCCAAAGGCAGGGGTGGGAGGTGCTGTTTCAGTGTTGGGAGCTTAGTGACACCCGAGGGCAGCTTCCAAGCGTTGGCTGTTAACTTTATGGGGTGGGATACTCCTGCAGGGGCAGCTGCCTTGTCTGACTGGAAACTGCTGACGGGCAGCAGCCCATGGGTGGTCTGTGACTCCACCCCAGCAAAACCAGTGCCTGACAATTCCTTCTAAGAGTTTAAAGAGCTGTAAAAGAAAACACGAGTAATTGAATATTCACCAGCAGAGCATGGTACAGCACTGACACCTCGCCTGGCTGTGTGTAGTGTGATGTTTGCTAGGACAGGTTCACAGCACCAGAGCATGTCACTGCAGTGTAAGTCAACTGGGGCTCTGCTGCAGCTCTTTCTATGCCCCTTTGGGTTCTCAGCCTTCAGCCTGCTGAGCCAGGATTTGTCCCTTGTGTTCTTACCAAACAACCAAACCAAGACTCGAGGAGGGTGACAGTAAAAGGACTCTCTTAGAAGGAGGAGAAGAAGGCAGCTGGTGAACTGGAGAAAAATCAAACCGAGTGCAGGTGGTTCAGCCAGAGGAGAAAATGCATCAAGGTTTCCCTGAGCTTTGCTGCCCAGTTTCTAGACTTGTTGACAAAGAGGAGCGAGCGATGTTTTATTGATGTTTGCCTGGGATGACTGCATTCTGAACAAGCGCAGATTTTCATCGGGGAACTAAATGGTTTGTTAAATTTGTAATAGCTCGGGCTGATAAAGTCCTGTTTGGTTTTTGTGTGTGGCTGGGTTTTCCCCCTGTTTCGCTGCCAGGCTGGCATAGTTGCAGGCTTCTTGATGAGTCTTGCTTTTTCCTTCTGCATGGAACTGCTGCTGATTTGCAGCTGGCAGCACCTCAGAGATCTCAAAAGTGGCCGACCTTGCCCGGCAGAGGTTTGAAGTGGGCTACAGCAGAGCCATAACTACCAACCTACCTAGTCTTGCTTGTCTGAATATCCCCCTTATCTTCAAAACTGTATCGGGGAGAGTCTCCACACGTCAGGAAATACTGATCTTCCACACCAACTATTAATAGAAGAAAAGGGAAAGACGAAAAGGAGGAATTGGGTGTGCTGCTGCTTTCTGACAGCGTGGGGAAAAGAAACGCGGTGCTTGATTGCAGCTTCTCACTGCTGCTCATCCTGGCTGCCTGGGAAGGAGACGCACCTCATGTGGGGTGAGATGGCGTGATTTGCTGGAAGAGGTTTTGCTGCAGAGGATCACAGCAAAAGGTGCCAGTGGCTGGCTACCCACCTAAGGCATCAGGAAAGCTGTGGTGGAGCTGAGTGCAGTTTAGGGAGCAGGAACAATCTGGGAATGTAAATTCACGTTCCATCGAGAAATGATGTCATACAGCATCCCCTCCTGCTCTCTGGGGAAATAACGTGTACAGCACAAGGGGGAGGTGAGCACATGGGTTCCCCATGCTCTCACCCACAGGAGTGGAAGAGGGAGCTGCAATTCCTGATTAAGCTCCCTGGAAAGCTCTTGAGTGGGAAGTTAAAACACACCGGAGGGTTGCCTAGCAAGCTCTTCTGGACTGCAGCTTTTGTTTGAAAGTCTGGGTCAACCCAGTGGCTCCCCAGGCAGTGCTGACTAATAACTTTGTTTGCTTGACTGAGGGCTTTAGAAGTTAATTAGGTATAAATCAGTGCTTGAGGACTGAGTGCTGGTCACTCCCATCACCGAAGGAATATTGTAGAAATGGAGGGACTGAGGAAAAGGTGACAAGAGTGATCAAGGGCCCAGAGAAGTAGTACGAAGAGAAAGCAAAAAGACAGATGACTTCTAAAGCAGTAACCAGTGGCAACTTCCAAATGAAAGATGTGTAAAAAGCGAGGAGCTGAAGAAAGGGTGGATTTCTCAGTCTGCATAGCACTAAGGCAAAGGTGCTCAGTGACAGCAAACGCCTACAGTCACAGGCTAACAGGGAAGGTTACATCTCTGCATGGCACGACCACAGCCTGCAGCCCTGTCTCTGCAGAATGTTGTTGATGCCCGGATCGTTAGCAGGAAGCCCAAACACCAAACAAGCCTGTGAGGAAGCAAAATCCAGGTGATGAGTGACTGATTGTTAGAAGATCCCTCCACATTCACAGCTCAGGGCTCAGAGTAATCACAAATGAAGACTTGCCCGTTTGAAGAATGTGCCTAACTCATATATGCCCTCCTGCACTGCTCCCGGGGTGTTTCCTGAGGCAAACTGGTGCTGGGTGGGGAGTCTGAGGCAAAGTAACAGCAGCACCTGTGCCTGCATGAGCTGGCAAAGGAGCTCAGTCCTGCCTAGGAAGTGCTCTTCTGTGGAAGCAAACACACACTGACTATGCTGCTGCTGCAGGCTATTTATTAGAAGTGGTGGCCCAGGATGGGTTCGGGACGATGGGAAGGTCTGCAGCTGTATTCTGCTCAGGCGGTGCCAGGGTCTGACTGTGACCCCCGGAGAGCGTGGTTGTGCAGGGAGGCGGTGGAGAACCCAAGAGCAGGTATGGTTTGGTCACTGTTGCTCTTTCCCCCTAACTGCCAGGGGAAGCCCTGTCTCTGACCTGGGTGTAAGAAGCATCTGTGTCTGTCTGGTGTCTGCCACGATGCCGCTCAAGTGAGCGTCTAGAAATACTGACCATCATTTTTAATCCTTGGAGGCCTCTGTGGTGTGTGATGTGCAGAGGGTCTGTTCTCAGGGACCTGGTGGGGCTCCTGCATTTGATATCTTTTCTGGTAGCGTGGAGGAGTCTCCCTGCGTTACCAGCTCTCTGCCTCACAGTTAGTAGCTCAGATGTGAGCAGCTACTTTGTGCCAGCAAGATAAATCCTTTCTTTACAGTTTCCTTGCTGATGGGATTTGCAGTTGTTCTTCCTAGCAGAGTGAAGGAGTGATGTTGTTTTTATTTTCACTGGGGAATGGGGGGGGAAACAATGACTGGAGACTTCAAATCAGGAGCGGGTGGTGACTATCAATTTCAGCTGTCATGATAGATGATGTTATCAAAAAGCAGTGTCGCTGATGGCCATCCCTGATAAATATGTCCTTGTCCCAGCATCGCCTCTTACCTGTGTAGCCACCTTCTGTGGAAGAGAAGTATCTGAGGTTGTGGAAATCTTTAGGGCTTTTTGTCTTTCTCCTGCTGCTTTTGGTACTTGTGTTACCATGAATGCAGCCACACAGGCTGAAGGAGAAGCAACAGTAGTCTTTGTGAGGGGGTAAAATAACAGTCTTGGCTATGAAGTGTTGGCTCCTGTCTGTCTCTGTCCCAGCTGGATGTGTGTGCTGGCTATTGCTGGCAGCTGGGCATTCTTGGATCTAGCAGAAATGTTCTCCCATGTTCTGCAGGGTAAGCAAATAGTGGACTATGCTGCCTGAGAGTATAGATTTGCTGAGAGACTACAGCTGCTTTGGGACTGTGTTTTCTGCCTGCCTCAGGCCCCAGGTGGCTATAAACGCTGGGAGTATAAAAGGGCACGTTTGGGGCAGTTATCTTTCAGAGGGCTGGCACCTGCAGGAAGCTGGTGGGGCTTTGGGTGGGTTAGACAGAGTCAAAACACGTGATGAATTTGCACGTGGTTCTGCACAGCCTTTCCAGGTAATTCTGTCATTACTGTGCTTCATTTCACGGCTGTTGCTGTGCTGCTTTGAATGCGGTGTGTTGGCTCATGCTAAGAAGCACCTGTGCCCTTGAGAGTGTGGGACTGGCTTAGTTCAGGTGAATAAAGCGCTCAAGAGTCGAAGCTTAGTTTGCACACCACTTGGCTCTGTCTAGATGCTCCTTAAGAAGTCTCTCCCTTCCAGGCTTCCTGCTGGCTGTGTACCTGTGAAGTGCTAAATGGGACCATGGCTGCAGTGTGAAACCACAAGCAGCTCTTCTCTTTCTGGTGGCTTGTTGGTTGTGGCTTTGGGTTTTGGTTGGGCTCCTTTCCCAGTGCTTCTGGAACTACAGCTGGTTGAACTGCAAAACCAGGGCTGCTCAGAAATTACCAGGGACATCGGGAAACACATGGGAGCTTTACAACAGTAGAGCTCAGCTGACTTCGGGTCTGTGGTTTGCACATCTTTCCTGTAGTGCCTGGTTTCCTTTGAGGCATTCAGGCAGTCCCTTGAAATCCTGAGAACACCCCCACCGCACCCTCCTCATGCCATGATGACCATTATGTAGGGAAAACAGGCAGCTGTCACGAGGACAGCACTGTCCTACCTTCCTTGCTGACACGAGCCATGTAAAACTCCTCTTTGTTCGTCCTGAGTTGTGGGCTGCTTAGGTGCCACCTTGCCGGCGAGAGGTCACCCATGAATCAGAACCGTTTCCTGAAGCTGCGTTGCTCTGTCGGTGTCTTCGGTCCCGTGAAGCCAGCACTCGTGGCCACTGCACCTCCAGAGATGGGTGGGAGACTGTAATGGCTGCTTGTCTGCCTGACTCAGTGGGCTAAGGCTGTGCAAACTCTGGGGTTTAGAGAGGGCGACTGAACCTCGAGCAGACTAAGAAATCATCGTTTTCCACAGAGAGAGCCCTGTCTTTGCCTTTTCCCTTCCTGCATGGCCTCCGGTTTCTTTGTGTGCGTGGCACAAGAGGAAGGGTGATTACCCGGGTCACCCCCCGAAACACAGAGCTCACATAGTTGGAGTTTTTAATTTCACCATCAAAATTGAGGTTTTGGTAGGAAAAGTGGAGCTGAGCTGCGCTTGACTGCAGTGCTGGGAGAACCTGCAGCCCTGCTTTGGAGGTGAATTAAAGCCCAAACAAAGCCAAGTCCCTGCCTCGAGACTCGGTTACCTGTGGATGCACTGAGGCTGGTGTGGCCTGAGAGAGCAGGGAGGAGATGGAACCGGGCAGCCTGAGCCGTACTGGCAGTCAGATCAATGCGTTTTACTTTCTTCTCCTGTTTGTCTCCCCTCCCAAGATCTCTTGCATGCAGATCTGGATAGACACCGAGTGCTTGGAGTGGGGTAGGTGATGATGCATTTGCTGCTGTCTTTCTCAGAACGACCTTCCATTATCCCCCTCTGTTGCTTTTGTGAGAGGACAGTGGCATCGGCAGCTGCCTTCTCCAGCAAGGACAGGAGCTACCTGGTGCAGATTCCAGCTCTGTAAACAGAGCTCTTGCTCCTGGTGGAAAAGGGCTGTCAGAGCAAAGCTGGAGCCGGGATGTGTGGTGTGCCTGTAACTCAGCCATCAATGGCAGCAGAGCTGTAATTATCCCCACAGCTACAAACACGCTAAAGAAGTGGAATTTATAACACCTGCAAGCGTAGTCAGACTGCAAAAGCAAAACAAAGGCAGCCAAACGACTGCCGCTTCACCCTGTAGTAACGCTGAGCAAATTTATTATGGAATAGTGATGTCTGAGCCCTAGATTCATTTGTTTGAAAAGAAACGAGCTTGCCTTATTTTTCCATTTTTAAATCTCTGCTCTGACTGCTGCATCCACAGCAGAACAGCTATGTCCGTGCTGTGTGTGCGGCCCTCGGCGCGTCCCGTGGGTAATTCCCCCTTCATTCAAGGGAAGGTGAGGCTGCTGGTTAACTGAGTGTACTGGAGCTGGGAAGAAAAGCCATTTTGAAGATCTTACTTCTCCGTTTCCAGTATCTGAGAGGTTACCTGTATTCCTGGTTTGCAGTGTGTCTGGTTATGGAGCACAGCCTTGAATCCTTTTGAATCAATAGGCAGCATTTCCAGCTCTGCACTTCCACACAGCTGTGCCTCCTCACATGTGAAGTGAAGGCAGAGCTGCTTCTAATAGCGTCTTGGGCAGGGCAGGTTGAAAGGGCGTTGTGTGGGTCAGCTCTCACTTAATAAACAGTACTGTCTTTGTCTCTGCACGCTGTTGAGAATGACACTGCAGAAGGGTTTTGTGTCTCCCGGGTTGGTTGTGGCAGTGATCGTGCCATGCTTGATTCTGGATTAGCTCAGGTGGTTTCCGTGGGGATTGGAGAAAGCAGAAGGTTTCTAAAAGCGTGGAAATGTTGGGCTGTTTCTTGGACTCTGCTTTTGGAGGGATGTAGGTCTGGCCAGCCAGGACAAAAGTAGCTTGCTTCATTGAATGTGTGGTAAGGCCACGGTATTTCTTTTCCTAATTAACTGCAGTGTTGGAATTACCTCTGTTCCCAGGCTGTTCCTTAAGATCTTCAGTTCTGTAAGGTTAGGTTAACAACAGCAGTGCCCTTGCTGAGGCAGCTTTGAGGTGAAGAGGCTCAGCTTCAGGAGCAGTGAGTGGAAGGCTGAGGCACATGTTGTCCATCTTTTAACCGGGGTGTTGGGGTCGGGTCTCCTGCCTGTAACATGTCAGCCTGAGATGTTCAAGTGGCAAAAGCACGGGAAAAGATTCAGTGTTGGCCATTTGGGCCTCGGTTTCCCTTGCTTTAGTTCCACGCTTGCCTGTTCTGCTGGTTCTCAGCAGAGTCACACATGGGTTTCCCTGCAGACCCAAGTGCTTTGGTAAACTATGTAGTCTATGAGTTCTGCAGACACCAACTGTATTGGTTGAATTTGATGGAAGATAGCAAACGTTAACTTGGAGAAACGTCTGTGGTGCCCTCCTGCTACACCAGTGGCTGCAGTGCCTCACAGAGCCGAGTGGCAGCAGTCCTGGTCACAAGTGGGTTCTGTTTCTAAACCAGCCCTGGACAGGCACCAGTGGGGTTACTTTCTGAGCAGACTTCATACCTCCTCGGCTGAAAGGAGGCTCTTTGAGAGACCCATCTAACAGAGCAGTGGTGAGGCTGGCTCCCCACCCGTTGTCCCCACCTGTTGTCCATTAGGCACAACGAGCGTCTTGGTGCCCTTCTTCAAACGTGGGTGAACGGCACTCGCGCCCCAGCGCGGTTCATTCACCAGTGGGCTGTATGCACTTGGAAATCCATTTGTTGTACCTGAGGATATAATTACTGCTTTATGCTTCTCCCTGCTTCTCTGAGGACAACTATTAGGAACCCTCTAAAGCCTCCCTGGAAAACGTCCTGGGGTTTCCTGGGAATACTGTTCACGGTTTGTTTAAGGTCATCAATTATGTCTCAAATAAAAAGCTCTCTACAGATGATCATTGCGCTGTACTTTGAACTCATTTAACTGGACATTATTTACAGGATATTATCGTGGCTGTGGCAGTTTTTGTCACACAGCGATATTACTTTTCCATTATAGACTGCATGTGACCAGCACAGGAGTTTGATAATAAATGTCGGGAAATAAAACCCTGCGTAAGTGCCTCGGTATGATAGCAATTCCCATGTGATGGGAAATAATGTCATAAACCTCAAATTACCTTCTAAATAAATGTTTACGTCCAGCCCATCCATTAGATCATAGCCCGAGGGGTCAGGAGGATCGTTTCCTCGTATTTCATTGTATGCATTATGATTGCTTTTTTGGGTGTAAATGATGTTTTTAAATGAAGAATGGCACGCGGCGCGTGCACAAACAACAGCTAGACATTGCCGAGTCGCGGTGCCACGGAAATAGCCTCAGCCACCCGGGCAACTGTAGAACTGCAGCAGTGAATTGAATTCGTTCTTAGAAAACGTTTGTGGTGCTGTGTGTGCTGGGGCGATGCTGAAATACAGCCGGTGCCCTCCCACAGCTGGCACCTTCGGCATTTCAGTCAGGTTTAAATGGTAATTGCGTTTTGGGAGACGGCTGGTACCCTACCTGCTCAGGAGAGAAGGCATCTTGGAGAGCTGGCAAGAGCACCCCTGAGTGTGCGGAGAGGTGTGCTGGTAGCAGAAAGCGCAGTGGTAGGGGACGCCACCATCTAGGGAGCTGTATGCTGCTGGTGTCACAGCTGTAAGTGCTCAGAGACGGTGCTGCCCTGAGAGCACCCCCTGTGAATCACTGAATGGATAAGGTTGGAAGGGACCTTAAAGACCATCCAGTCCCAACCCCCCTGCACAGGCAGCAACACCTTCACTGGAGCAGGGTACTCAGGGCCCCAGCCAACCTGGCCTTCAGCACTGCCAGGGATGGGGCAGCCACAGCTGCCTTGGGCACCCTGTTCCAGCCTCTCAGCACCCTCACAGCAAAGAGTTGGTTCCTCCTGTCCAACCTCAGTCTCCCCTCTTCCAGTCTGTAACCCTTTCCCCTTGTCCTCTCGCTACCACCCGTGTCCAAAGCCCTCCCCCAGCTCTCTTGTAGCCCCCTTCAGAGACTGGAAAGCTGCTCCAAGGTCCCCTGGGAGCCTCCTCTTCTCCAGGCTGAACAACCCCAACTTGCTCAGCCTGTCCTTGTAGAGGAAGTGCTCAAGTCCTCCAACCATTTGAGTTGCTCTCCTCTGGACACCTTCCGGGAGCTCTCTGCCCTCCTTATGCTGGGGACTCCAAACTGGACCCAGTATTCCAGATGGGGTCTCTCAAGTGCAGAGCAGAGGAGGAGAATCACCTCCCTTGACTGACTGTCACTACTTCTTTTGATGCAGCCCAGGACACGGGCAGGGGGGAAGCCATAGTTTTGGAGATTGCAGAAGGCCGATCAGATTGGGTGCTGGGTTTACTGCAGCCGTGCTTCGAGCTTCCTCTTTGTGTTCAGCGCTTTTATGGCAGTGCAGCGCCGCGGTTGCTTTGGTCAGGGCATTTCACAGCAGCAGCGGCTCCGGGGTGACTGGTTCTGTGTTGCAGATGTCTGGAAAGACTGGTGATGGTGTTGGGTTTTCTTAACTTAGGTTTGTTGCAGGTGTGTTGTGTTTCTCAGCTCTTCTGAGTACTTTGCAAGTACCATGCACATGGTGCTTGGCTTTAAAATGTGTCATGGGACCTCTGTGTCCGAAACATTCTGCTCAGGTGAAAGGCACTCCACGCTAAAGCTAGTCTGCCCTAGAGGCAGGTGGCTGTAACGCTGCCTCTTCTACCATTACTTCTGTGTTGGAACAGTGTGTTAATTTCTTAGACTTCACTTGATCTGATCCTCTTCGGTGAGTGGAGGTCTGCAATCCTTTCCACAGCAACCACGTGTAAGAGCAGAGGATTGTGACTCGAGGCAGGACATGAGCAACAGGAACAGACCAACTTAAAAACAAAGATCCCATCTGAGTACAGATGCTGCTGTTAGCAGGGTGCTGGCGCGAGTCAGGTGGCAGGGCGTCCATTCGGATGTAAAGAATGGGTGTCCACGCCACGTGAGGTGCTGGCCAGAGGACTCATCCTCCTAGCAGTTACGGGATAGCACGCTTTCATACCTTCACTCACTATGCTTTCCACGGTCCCGTGACCCATTCCCCCAAGGTCAGAACAGCTGGCAGGTACCTGTAGGTTGCTTTCTGTCTAAGACGTTTCCGCACTGCTGTACCTTCCCTAGCATCTGCTGAAAGCAGGGATTTGGAATGGCAGCGCCAGGAGGATGGAGCCAGGTCAGCGGTAGCCATTTGGAGCTATTGCTGTCTCTTTTTTATCATGTGTGTGATCCTTCAGAGGGAGTGACACCGCGATCCTCCTCCTTTGTCTGTAAAGGAGTCACATTTTTCTTCTATTCAAAAGCTTTATTTTTAGTTCTGGTGATGTAACTGACCTATCCCGAGCTGATGTGTGGGACTCCAGTTCCAAATGCTCTTAGTTTTGCCCATTAAAGTCAGTAAAAATAGTAAAGACCCCAGGTGACAGAAAACAGTCTGGTCAGTGGTGGAGGAAATCACCTATTTGTGAGACTTTGCCAAACTCTTAGGTGCCACAGACCTCATGAATGTCTCTGAGTATGTTATGTGAGGGGTGGGTGTCAGGAGGATGGAGCCAGGCTCTTCTCAAGGTCATCTGGGGATAGGACAGGGGGCACTGGGTGCAGCTGGAACAGAGGAGGGTCCCTATCAATCTCAGCAGGACCTTCTTCCCAGGGAGGGTCCTGGAGCACTGGACCAGGCTGCCCAGGGGGATTGTGGAGTCTCCTTCTCTGCAGACGTTCCAGCCCCTCCTGGCTGTGTTCCTGTGCCACTGGGTCTGGGGGATCCTGCTGTGGCAGGGGGATTGGACTGGGTGATCTTTCCAGATCCCTTCCGATCCCTGATGATTCTCTGAAATGGGTACCTATGGAGAGGGCAGTGGTGGAGCCAGACAGCGGTTTCCCTTAGGACAGTCTGTGCAGTTACTCAAACAACTGACACCACATGCAAGGGGAAATTGTGCTTTCAGGCAGTCTGGCTGTATTTCTGTAATAGACAACTGTTCATGTGTGATATTGATTTAGTCTCAGTGTCTCTTGATCACTGTGTGTGTGTCTGTCTGGTGTTTGTGCATGTACACGCAGTGCATCGCACACCGCCACATATCCCAGTTCCCTGTAAGCATCTCTCTGGCAAGGCACGCAGCAACTTCAGCAGAAGAAAATGTTCATAGAGGTCTTCAGTCATCACCCTGTGGTGGCAAGAGGAGACTGAGACTCAGCATAATGGTTCTGGTGGGTTTGTTTGGGTACTCGCCACTGTCAGACCTGTAACTCCTCTCTGAAAAGGCTCTATTGCCCTCGATGGAGAGAGATTTTCCGATCATCCTACCGATGGTGCAGGGGCTGCACTGTATTATCAATGAGTAGGAAAAGAGAAGCCGTGGCATTTCAACAGTGTGAATTCTTCAGACGGTATTATTTCGTTAGCCTGAGGCAAGAGACTGTGCTCTTAGTACTTGTCTGTGCAGAGTGAGTAATCCAAGGGAAATGTGTAACCACGCCGCGTGTGCAATATGTCTGGATCCCGTGGATGGGCTGGGCTTGCTGTGCACCACAGGCAGCCAAGTAGCTCTCATGGACAATAGACATATGTTAAAAATGATAATTTTGTGATACTGCCTGGGATTTCACTGCACACAACTGATTGGAAAGGCATTATCTACTTAGAATCATAGATTCATCACGGCTGGGAAAGACCTCCAGGATCACCAAGCTCAGCCCTCATCCCTACATCTCCCCAGCCCCTAGACCATGCCCTCAAGGGCTCTAGCTGCTCATTTTTTCAACCCCTCCAGCGATGGGGACTCCACCATCCTGGGCAGCCTGTGCCAGTGCCCAACCACTCTCTCAGCAATGAACTTCTTCCTAAGGTCCAGTTTCACCCTCCCTTGATGCAGCTTGAGGCATTTCCTTGTGTCCCATCAGTGATCTCTCTTGATCATCTAGGAGAACAGACCAGCACCGATCTCACCACACCTCTTTTTAGGTAGCTGTGTAGAGCAACAAGGCCTCCTCTCAGCCTGCTCGTCTCTAGACTAAACAACCCCAGTTCTCTCAGCCATTCCTCATAGGGCCCGTTCTCCACAGCTTTTCTCCCCACTCCAGCCCCTCAATGTTTGTCTGATACTGTGGCACCCAAAACTGGACCCAGTACTCAAGGTGCAGTCTCCTGAGTGCAGAGGCACCATCACGTCCTTCCTCTTGCTGGTGACACCGTTCCTGATCCAAGCCAGGATGCTGTTGGCCTCTTGACCACCTGGGCACCCCGCTGACTCCTCTTCAGCTGGCTGTCACCCAACACCCCCAGCTCCTCTTCTGCTAGGCAGCTCTGCAGCCACTCTTCCCCCAGCCTGGAGCTGCTGGGGGTGGTTGTGACCCAAGTGCATGACTCGGCACTGGGCCATGTTAAACCTCATCTTGTTGGCCTCAGTCTACTGGAGCAGCCTCTGCACATCCCTCTGCAGAACCTCCCCACCCTTAAGCAGATTGACAGTAGCAACGCCTGTGTAGCTGTGGCTCTGTTTATCCCGTTAGCTTTGGCATTTTGTGCGTGAGAGGGTGGTTTTACCAGCAGGGGTTTTGGTTACCTAAGCCGGGCTCTGTCTTTGGGAGCGGCTGACGACAGGTGCTCGCAGCGTGCTCTGTCCCCGTGCTTGAACACGGCTTGCGTGAGCGTGTGCGATAGCTCGAGTTTTCTGTCTTTGCCGAAGCTGCTTAAGCAACACAATGACAGATCTCTGCTTTTATTCTTCGTTAATGTCATTCTTCATCCTCTCTGCCCCACATCAGGGAGGAAGTGTTGTGAGTTTGCTATTTTAATGAAGAGAAATGAGGCATCTATCAACCAGGATTTGTAGCGGAGAGCACATCAATTCAGCTGTCTTGAGCTTGCTGAGTTTGCATATCCAGGCCAGGCAGTGCTCTCAATTACTCCCGTGCAACCCCATTAACTTCAGGGGGCTGCGCAGCTCAAAGCAGCTTTGCAGAGCGCGAGGCGATGTTTGGGCGTGGGGGAAGGCTATCTGTTAGACAAGGCAAGCTCCAAAATGTGATTATTGGGTATCTGGAAGGAGCTGCATGTGCAGGTGTAGTTATGCTCTGGAAAGGGCCGGTGCTCGTTGAATAGTAACTGCGCCGAGCGTGTCTCTGTAGACGTGCCTGGCGGAACAGCCTCCCCAAAATCCCCGCAGCGAGCGGGGAAGGCACTGCCGTCCTGGAAGAGTACTGTAAATCATATGTCTTGAGGAGACTGTATCCTGTAATTACTCCTAACCGTAGGTTGCTTCTTCCTCCTTCTCTCCCCAGGAGCTATGTCGACAGCGCATGGCAGTGAAAGCGTCTGATCGCCCAGAGCCCCTGCATGCTTCTCGAATAAATAGCATTTCTTCACAATTCAGCGATGGGCCCATTCCCAGCCCCTCAGCCCGGAGCAGCACGTCGTCCTGGTGCGAGGAGCCGGTCCAGTCCAACATGGATATCTCCACCGGTCACATGATCCTGGTAAGGTGCTTCTGGCCTCCTGGCAACCTTCCTCGTTCCTCGGTACCCACCGCCCCGCTTCCGGAAAGAGGTGCCCTGGAGGAAGGGAAGCCTTCTTCTCGGGGCTTGGTTGGGGATCCCAGCTTTGTACAGTTACAACTGAAAGGAATTTGATTGCCGTTTCGCTTTTCTCATTCGGGTTTTAACTTCGCAGGCAGCAGTCTTTTCTCTTGGGCTTATTAGTTGTTTGTGAGCTTGCCCCAGCGAAGATAAGCCTGCTGATGTCTCTTTGTCCTGCTAGCGTAGTGCTGTCCCAGCTTGGACAGCTGAAGGGAGCTGCCACATTTCCGATCCGCATTCTGCTTTTTCTCACGAACCTTTGGTGTGTGGTGGTATTCAAGCTGAGAAGGCAACAGAGCATTGGTGATACGGAGTCCACCATGGCTCTCCATTCCCCTTAGGAAAGAAAAGGGATCTGAATTTTGAGCCTTGCCTGAGTTTTGTTGTCCTGGGCTGAATTTCCTTCAAGCTAGGTGGCTCCTGCGTTTGAAATGATGCAGATCTATTTTATTGATGGAGCCCACGCTGGAAATCTTGGGTTACTTCCAGACACGACTTGAAACCCGTGTCAGTGTGGAAGATGGTGGTGGTGCAGTTGATGAGTCAGGTGCTAGTTTGCTTGCTATATTTGACTCGGGCTGTTTAGCGGGGCGGTTGATCTGAAGCAAGTTCCCTGTTTGAAGGGTTGCCATGCTTTGGGAAACTTCCTCTGCATTTAGCGATGCACTGGTGGGATGTTTCAGGAGAAGCATTGTCCCCACCGTGCTGTACTTCTGGGTCAGAACTTTCCAACTTTCTCTGTTCTCCTGGACTTACCTTTGAAAGCAGTATCCTCTCAGACCTCCTTCCAGTTCTGTAAGCCACTGCACATAATGCAGGAGGGAATGAAGGCAGGCAAAATCAAAGAGCTGGTTTGACCTCAGTCCCTCAGCCAAGTTCCTGACCTCCTTCAGCCTCCATCAGGTCAGCAGTAAAACTGAGCAAAGGCAGGGCAGGATTGTAAGTCAGATGCTTCATCCAAGTGTCATGCTGAGCGAAGGCTGCCTGCTTTGCCCCTGCCCGTTGCCCCCCGCCCCGATTAGTTAGCTGCTAGTGTACGAGCGCCGTTTGGAAGGGCTGCTCTTGTGACAGCCAGTAATCTGTTAACAGTACTTTTTCGGTCCTCCCCGTGTAACCAGCATTGAGATCCGGTTCCCTTTCATAGTTAGCTAAAAACTATGTGGCAGAGAAACGATGTCTGCGATTGCCCGAGGTCAGGGTAAGTGCAGGTTGCTGTCCTGAGGTTGTGAGGCCATGCAGGTGCATGGCACTGAGAGCGAAACTTCACGCAGGAACAGCAAATGGGCATCTGACATCGCAAAGGGCTTCAGCTGATTTCAGTTGGTGCCAGGTATTTTACTGGGGAGATTTTGAAGAATCACAGTACCGAAGGAGAGAAAGCTGTGTACTGGCACCACTTGGTGCAGCTCTGGGACCTTCTGCAAAGTGGCAAGAAAGCCTTGCCTTCACACGGCAATAAACAGACTTCCCCAGCCGCTCAGGTTGGTCGCCGCTGTTACGGCGTTTGGTCAGTCGTGTGTAACCCGGGCTGAACCCCTACGAACGTTAGCTGTGTACCAGCATCTGGGGTATCTGCGGCAGTGGGGGCCAGAGGAGGCTGGCAGAGGCACTGCAGTGTCTCAGGAGCACAAAGCACACAGAGTACAAAGAGTGAGTGGATTTGTCTCAAGTGAGCAAACTGAAATCGCAGGTTCCAGGGAGGCTGCCTGTGTGCTGGGGAATACGCCGCGGGGAGAAGCGCTCCCGATGGGCGCAGGGGACACAGTTGGGCAGAAAACCTGGCTCAGCATCAGAAGGATGCATTTAGCCTGGCCACCAGGGCAGGCCTAATAGAAGGGTCAGACAGGCAGCGGGGTGTTTACCTGGGGGAAGCAGTTAAACTGTAAATGCAGGGTGTGCTGAAGCAGAGCTGGGGTAGGTTTACAGGGGAAGAAGAGCATCGCTGTGCCACAGCACTGATGCAGATGATTGCAGCTGATCAGAAACGCTCGTGTTCTGTGTCACCGTGGGTCACGCTGAGACCAGGGAGCTGACCCAGTTGGTATTTTACCCAGAGATAGATGCGCGCTCTGTAGTACCTTGTTTGCCTCAATTTCCCTCCCTCTGGTGATGCTCTGGCTTCTTGGACTGCAGCAAAGGGAAGGGCTTGTCAGAGAAGAGCTTTTCCTCTCCTGGCTCTGCAGCTACCGGGAGAGTGAGGGGGCGCTTTGCTACTTGATGCTATTCAGTAGAAGTTTGCCAGCTCTCCCCGTTTCCTGCTGCCACAATCCTCTTATCTTTTCCATTTTGTAGATATTTTCTGTGAAAAATATCTCGGTGCTTAAAATAGCAATGAGGAATATTAGCAAGGGGGCTAGCAGGAACAGCAAATACCATCTGCTTTGCAGGGTAAATGCACTTACGGCGCTGTAAATGTTCCTTCGGTCCCGCAGTGTGCACTGAAGTGCCAGTTAGCTGAGCTAGGTCTCCTCGGTGTTTATTGTTCGTAGGTGCCAGAGCCTCCCCAGAGAAAACGCAGCAGTGGATGATGTGTGAAGTGGCAGCAGGGAATGTTTTGTTTTGATCCATGAGCAGAATAAATCTTTAATGGAAGGAGCTTAGAAGAAAGGTGTCTGTGGCTGCTGAACGGCTCCCTGTCATCTTGCTCAGAGCAGCACTGGTCACAAGCTCTTCTGTGAAGCTGTTTAATTAACTAGAAAATGCTGCTGGGTCACACCTGGAGCCATAGCCAAGCCACCTCTGCTTGGGGTTTATTGGAACTTGTGCTTGGCCACAGACACCGTCTGCTTGGAGTCCTTGCTCCTTGTGGTTCCCCCAGCATTTATAGTTCTCGGGGTCTGGAGATGGCAGGAGTCATCCAAACCCGCGTGCCTGTGGGGCAGACTGACTCTGGAACCAGACTTTGAAGAAAACCCCTGTCTCTCAGCCGCTTTCCGGCTCCTGCAATCTCTGCGCTGCTGACAGTAGCATGAGGTAGTTTGTGTTGCTGGCAGGAGGAAGCAGGGAGGACTCGGGAGGCCCAGAAGGACAGCGATAACAACATTCAGAGATGGTTTTTTCCTTTTCACATTCTTTTTCCTCACTTTTCTAGCAGGAGGATGGCCCATCTGGCACTCTTTTGAGTCTGTCTTCCTGAAAGATCCAGGCACTCTGGAAATTGTAGCTAGAGGAGCGTGTTCAACGCAGTCGTGTTTGTGGCAACGGCTGGCGGGTTCCAGCGCGAGCAGCACCGTGGACCTCCTTTTGGTCTCTGCTACTTCTGCAAGGCCACAGCAAGGGAAGAGCAGGAACTTGCTCTTCCTCCAGTTCAGTTACCCATGTGCAGGTTCATTTCAAGTGCCAAGTCTGCATAGAGTGCAGTGCTTCCCTTAGCAGTCCAGCAGGACAACCAGGAGGGCTTTGGAGGTGTCTGGGAGACATTTAATCAGCCATCCACGTGTGTTTCAGGCACTTAATGAAACGGTGGTGTTGACTTGAGTATAAATAACCCTTGTGTGAGGTGAAGGGAGTGGGTGGCTATGGAGGTCTCCAGAGAGTTAAGGCAGAGGGTGGATTTCTCCTGGGAGACCTGCTGTTGTACTGCACCTTCCCGGTGACATCTTCCGCTGAAACGGAGTCTCCTTTGTGCAAGCTGAAGCACAAGCTTAGTGTGTAAGTTCTGTGTCTCGGACCCCGCATTTGCTGCAGAGGTTTCCACGCTCCTTGGAGGTTTTCCGAGATCTGAAATGAAGAGCAGTAGCACAAGAGGGGAGCGTGTGCTTGTGATCATGTTTTGAGGTGATGGTCGACACCAAATGTGAGAGGGGATCGCCAGAGCGCTCCTGTGTCCTGGGGGTTTCCCCTGTTGGGGCAGCAGCACAGAGTGTGGAGCGTTAGACAGCTTCGGCAGTTCACAAGAGGTTCTCCTCAGCTGGAAGTCTGAGGAGTCTCCTTGCTGAGAGCATGAAGCAGCTGTGTGTACTGGCCACAAGAAGTCCGATGGGTTGTGGGTACTGTGTTTTCATAGGGGGACAGAAGTTTCATGACTGGGCTGAACATAGTGGGAACAAAGGAACCAGAGCCTGAAATATAGAGCCTTGCATCTAGGAGGGGTAAGAACACTCAATCCCCTTTGGTAACACGCCTGCACCCCAAAAGGACCTTGGCTATAGAGCATTGAAGGATGGCTTCAGGAGAAGTGGAGTCAGCAGAAAGTTGTGGTGTAGCTTGTGACCCAACCTGAGCCAGAGGACGTGGGGCAGAGACCTGCTGCTGGAAAGTCAGTCAAACCCAAGGTGTTTGGTTCCACATCCAGGTTAGCTTGGGTGCTGCTGTGTTGTGGGATGGGGAAGGCAAGCAGGGGGTGGTTTCCAAGGCTGAACTGGAGTTCTTTTGTGACAGCGGTGTCCTGCAGTCTCTGCACAGTAATGCTTTGTTTTCTAAGCAGTACTCCCTCACTCTCGTTTAAACTGTCTGAAATCACCTCGATGGGGTAGCTGTGTAGATTCTCCTCGAATTCATTGTGAAAGAGTTAGGGCTCGTGTGATAGAAGACTCCTTCCGACAAGAGAGAATGTTTGTTAAACCCTGCGCCCAGACTGCTGCCATCCCTTGGTTTTATTCCTAGAGCCAGGGTAAAGGCATGAGGAAGAGGCGTGTAGTATGCTGCTCTAAACAGAGCCCAGCATGTGAGGACCAGCAGCGCTGTCCTGGATGTCCTAGGTGTCCTTCCCACCTGGTTTTCTCTGTGGCGTCTGAGTGGACGTTAGCTGGTTGCTAATCCAGGCAGTGGAGCGCTGGCAGTGCACGCCGCGGTTCGTGTTCTTGCTGCATCTGAATGCACAGAAAGAAGGAAGCGTATGAGAGGAATTGGGTAAGACCAGGTGGTCTGAGGGAATAATTTCCCTTTCATTAACATATTCCCCTTATTAGCTCGGTAATTAATTGTACATAGCTAAGGAAAGCTATGGAAATTGCGTTTTGAGATGTATCAAAGCTGACTTTATGTTTCAGACTTCCATGCAATTTACTATTAATGAAGCAAGAGATGGAGGCCCCAAATCTATAATTATTCCTTACTCTTTGAATGACAAGCAAAGAATTTTATCAGCACAGTTTCAAATGGAAGGGGATTAGCAGCTAATGTTGAAATTGTTAATCTTTCTTATTAAAATAATTTTGACGAGAGTGTTTAGGCTGAAAGGGGTTTCTGGAACAGCATTTGCCATTAAAACAGCTATTTTCTGGAGCTCGGGCTGGATTTGTCGCAGTTTGACAGCAGGGTGCAAATATTTTTGAAACGAATGAATATTTTATGGGCGCCAAGGCTGCGCGCGCGTGCGCTGACACTGCTGGGGTGTGCAGCCGGATGGGACTTCGCACCCATCATACAGCAGTGGAGATGTCCGCTGGGATAACAACAGGGAAAAGCCATGGCAGAAAACTCCCAGGGTCAGTGCGGAGCTGTGTCTCTGCATGACTGGGTAGCAGGCGGAAGCCTGGCCGGACTTGGGCCCCGGATCTTGGTGATGCTTCTGTGGCACAGAGATGAAGGCAGGGTCCTTTGATACCAGGTTTCTTGGCATTTAGCTGGGTCTCCTTACGCCTTCAAATGCCGCTGTACTCACCGGTTTCGTGTATTTTCAGCGTCACGTGCCCTGAGATGAGTGTGTGGGTGCTTTATACCCACAGAGATGCCTGTGTGCAAGTCCTGTGCGTGGCAGTGGTGTCCTCGAGTGTGGGTAAACGATCTGTGAGCAGGAATACAGTGCCCACATCCTTTAAGTGTTAATGGCAAACTGCTTGGCATTTTAAATGTTAAACCCCGCCTTGCGGCGTGCCCTCCTCTAAGAGATGAAAATGGCAAACAAGCGAGGCTGACAGCTCTTCTCTCCCGGCAGGGCAGGGTATTGTTGACACACAGAGCCGTAAACAGGGACAAGCAAACCGGCGGTGATTTACCAAATTTAGTTTGCAGTGGTCTGAGCCGCAGGCGGGCTGGAGGAGATGGATGGATGGTAAAGAGCACTCTTAATTTGGCTGTGTCCTATTCTGGGAAGAAGCTAATGTGAGAGGTGTCAGGTGTCTCTGCCAGTGAGCAGTCTTGCCAGCAGAGTGGATAGAGATCAGATGTGCGTTTTGCATGAGTAGATGGACTTGGTGTAAAGATACCATCAACGCAACTCCCATGAACCAGCACTACCATGACATCACTCCAAGCTTTACGTCTGTGTGAACCGGGTTGGGACTTCATAGGGACCTCTCAGAAGATGTCTCCTCTGGAGACGTTCCAGCCCCGCCTGGCTATGTTCCTGTGTGACTTGGTCTAAGGGATCCTGCTGTGGCAGGGGGATTGGACTGGATGATCTTTTGAAGTCCCTTCCGATCCCTAAGGATTCTATAATCCTAGAATTCCTCAATTCTAAACTCAGGGGTGTTTGTGATGCAGATATTTCTTTACTGCTTTGGTAGGAAGGCATCCAGAAGAAACCTGCAGTGCCTGTGTGTGTGCACCAGCCTGTGATTGCGGGTGTGCATCCTCACGAGTGATTCTGGAAAGCATGGTCCCGCGGGTGGGGCTGTGGGCCTGCTGTCAGGAATTTTGATTAAAGTCACCGGGAGCCTTTCAACTCAGCTCAGTAACCAAAATAATAATAAGCGGCTCCTTACACTGCTCTTGTGATCAGCAGGCTCAAAGCTCTTTCTAAAGGTCAACATCATTATCCTGTCTTTTTAGTCCGGGAAGCTCAGGCGCAAGCAGGGAACTGACCTGACCGAGACTAACCTTAAGGTCAGAAGCAGAGCCGGCAGTAGACCTCCATGCTGCGGTGTCCCAGAGCTCTGCTCTTACAATTAATCATACTGGCTTTAATAGAAAAAGGATTGTCTCAAAGGGTAATATTTTTGCCCTTTTGTTGTCCCTCGTTAGTCTTTTTTAAGATGTGGAAGTATAAAGGAGCCCTGTACCTGGGTTCGTCAGCCAGTTCAGCCTTGGCCTCATTATCTAAGAGCAGACTCTTCCCAGTTGGAGGAGCAGCCTGGAGGATAGTAGGTACACACTGGACAGGCTTGGGAGAAGTAAATGGCAGTGAAGCGCCCTGAAAAGAAACACGGACTTCAGTCCATTAAAATCTAAATCTGCAAATGCAGTAGCCAACTGGGAACCCGAAGTTGAAGGCTTAATGGAGGCGGTAGGGCTTGCAGAGGAAGAAGGCAGGGCACTCGGTGTGTAGTAGCGCACTCTCTCGGTACTCGTTTCAAACCCTGCACCGTTAGCAGGGAGAGCAGTGACTCACCGTTGTGTCTTGGGTAGTGGAGGGGTGTTGAAATGAAGTGAGAAGAAGGGGCCATCTGAAAGAGAGGTGCAATGTGTAAGAAGGCAGGAGCGGTTCCCCGTGGGAATGGAGCGGGCTGTCAGTATTTATCGAGAGGCCAAGGCCTGGATTTGCATTTTAGTCCGGTCCCTCTGCCGCCCTGCGCTCGGCAGGGTAGCCCGTGCCTTTCCTTGCTAACAAAGCTACCAGAACCGCCTCCCAAAACGTCTCAGCTGACAGATTCAGCTGACGCTCTCCTTGGCGCCAGCTCCTCTACTGCAGTCTTCTTGCTAATAGGGAGGTTTGGGTTGGGTGTTAAATGGTGCCCTGCTTTTACAGACTGCGGCGCACCCTGCGCCGCGCACCCTGCCCCACGCTGTGAAACAGCAGTACGTGACCAGGAGGCTTAGCCCTCTGCTTTCTGAGTGACAGTCTTCGTTCACTTAAAGGCAGTTGATGTCGTGGAGGGTTTCATTGTATGCATCTGCTGGAGGGGCTACAGAAGCCCAGAAACTGACTAGTTGGGTTTTAAAGTCCTTGTTACTCAGGTTTGCCCCTCTCCGTAAGCAGAAGCTGACCTGCTGAGATGGAATCCCTCCAGCCATCTACTGTGTAGACCCTGGGCTTCTAAATGAAGCTCCCTGAGCTCCATCAGCCAGAGCACTTGTGTGCGTTAGTCACAGAACTGGTGTTTCACACGGGCCCGTGAAGGCTGTGTGGCCTGCAGCCCCGAGCGTCTGTAAACGTGATTGTGGCCAAAGGAAAGAAGAGGGCTCAGGAGTCGTCTGCAGTCCTGAATTCCACTGCAAGCGTTTCGGGAGCGTGTTCTGTGGCCTTGGGGAACTCGCTGCGCCGTTTTTGCCCCTTCATTGCCCATCTGGGAAGCTCCCCTGCACGAGGGCTGTGAGTACCATCACTCAGCTGGACAGAAAGAGCTCCAGAAGTGCAGAGAGCGCTTAGATCGCTTCTGTGGTAGTGCAGTCATCCTCTCCTTTTTGTTGAGGTTTATTTCAAGTAAAGCTCCATAGGCAGAATTTAGACTCCAGGAAGGGGGGTAAGGAGGAGGAGGAGATGGGGGTGGTTGTAATTGAAGACCTAGAAGATGCTGTTACGTAGTTGATAATCCTTGAGAAGGGATTCATTGTAGAGCGACTGTCTTTATCTTCAGCTGTGTTTGGAGAGCCAGGTAGAATAAATAATGCATAGTGAGGCATTCCAGTATTTTTAAGTCTGGTCTCCTAGCTCTGTGTCCTGTCGAACGCATGCCAGCCTCCACCCTTGTGATTCAAGCAGTGCTTTGCATGGCCTGCGTTTCCCGTGGTTGCCTCCAGAGCCAGAAGCCTGTGTCAGGCCACACCAGGTCGTATCCCCGCCGTTTCACTGGGATTTCACGGAGCACCTTTGGCAGCTGGTAGCTGTAAGAGAAGGGATTAGCGAGTGTTTGTCTGACACACTGATCCCAGCACCTGCTGATTGGATTGAAGTAATCCTTTTACAAGTTACAAAACTCCATTACCAGAGCATTACGAGCAGGGGAGGCAGCGATGCCTGCTGCGTCAAGGGTGTATTCGTTTAGGTGAACAGAGCGGAGGGTGCCACTCCGTGCACTCGTGCATTACAGTTGTTCTTGCACAAGTTGCACGATGGACTCGCCCGGTAAGTGGTGCCAGATGCTGCTCCTGTGACGATAGTTCTCTAGAAGCCCAAGGACAGTCACTGCAGTTCATTTCAGACTGCAGGCTGAAGCACAGCTGCTCTCTGCACGTGCTGGGTGTTTACAACAAACTTCACCTCTACAGAAGGAAAGCTGAACCGTAGCCATTTTCTCATCGTTGGCTGGCATCCCCGCGGCACTTATTTCTGACTAATGCAGCCTGTCTGAAACAGCCTGGGGGGCTTTTGCTCGGCCCTGCTGGGCAGGTGCTCTGTCAGAGCTGTCTCGCTTGGTTGGTTGCTCGGCCTTTGCTCACTTTTTCATGGCCTCCCGTGTTACTTAGGACAGCGGCAGAGTTTTATGCCAAGTTACTGGTAAAGCCCCATAGCACTCAATTCTTAGTGAGAAAGGCTTCCACACCAGTAATGGCAGTAGCGGAGTCCAGTACTGAGGAACAGTGGAGAGACTGGATCCAGGCGTGGGGGAGGAATTGTGGCTGAACACTCGGTGCTCTCGCTCTGTTTTATGGAGGTGAAATCCAAACTCGCGGCTTTTGCTTCCAGATTCTTTTCCATTTGTGGTTACCCTAGACAGCTGCCACTACCAAGGGTGGGAGGTCTGGGATGCCATAGCTCAAGATAGGAAAGAGGGAGGTGAGACGTTATAGCTAGGTGTGAATGTACTGAGATCTCTTCCAGATACGAGTTCTGAGAGTACTTTTTAATACCTGTATAAACTCAGCGTGACCAGCCCAGTGAAGAGGCAGTTCTCTAATGCTGTGACAGGGCTAAGCTAGCGCGCTTTCAGCAGCTGCCGGGTGATTTCAGAGAGGGAGCTGGCCTTGGTAACAGCTCTGGGCTCTGCGTTGCTGTGGTCTCATTGCTTCAGAGCATCACAAGTATCTGTGGTCCTTCAGTGGAACTGCAGCTGTTGGAGAGGCTGGGTTTATTAGCATGTTAGTTGATCAGAAGACCTAGCTGAGCTAGTGCATCCTCTGCCGTAGCAGCACGGCAGCTCAAAGTCTGTCCCTCTGCAAACAAGGAAGAGCCCAGAGTAACTTTGGTTTTACTGTGAAGTGGTGACAGGAGATGTGGGAAGTGCTTGGAAAATGTGAAGAAAGGTTGTAGTGCTGTAGCTGGCCTGCACATGGCCCAGGATTCCAGTAGTGACGTTTCTCTCGGGGCGGGGGGGGGTTATTTGAGCAGCTCCACACGAGGGCGGGCGCACCGAAATAGAAATGAAGTCTGCACAATTGTGTGAAGAACAGGAGGAAAGAAAGGAACCTCTGCTGTTCCTGCCCGAGTCCAGACTCCAGCCCTAGAAATGATGGAGCGTTCGCTGGCATAGAAAGTCATTATCTAGCAGGAGATTTGTTTCACGAGCATAAAGGGGAGATAAGTGTGATGGTCTCGTTTAAGAGGAGGAGAAGACCAGAGTCTTTCCTTTGTGTGCTTGATGATTTCCCCCAGCCTTTCCCTTGGGACAGATGCGCAGTGAGGAAGAATGTTCCTCATCTCATAAAGAATAAAACTCGTCTGTACAAAGTTGATTGCTTTTTATTTAACTGGAGCTCCAGCAGATGAAGTGAAACCACAGTAACGCGCGGTATACCCACATTTATTAAGGCCTTGAAGCTGTCTCATGGGCAGTTAATTGAAAAATCAATGTCAATTTGGATTTAAATACAGCTGAAGCGTGATGCACGAGGGTAGCGATCGAGAGCGAAGGGTGGGAGTGTCTGGCAGAGCGCGCGAGCGGGTGCTGGACCCAGGGATGTCTAACCTGCAGAGCAGTGATCTGGAAGTGGACGGCAGTGGTACTTTCACGACTGCTGTCACAGGGTAACGGGCACAAGCGATGACAAAATGTGACGAGAACACACAGCAAGTGAAGTATCTGAGGAGCCGCAGGAGATGCCTGCAGCTGGCTCAGATCGTTGGTCCATCAGCTGTGAAGATGTTGAATTGTGTACGAGCAGAAATCACGTTCAGCAGCAGGCTGGGGTTGAGGCAAAGGTACTGGAGCCAGTGGCTAAAAATGAGGTTTGCAGTGTGAAAGCAGTACTGTTGGCATCTCAGGAGATATGCGAGTGTCCAGAGGACAGCAGAGAACAGCTTGTGTGCTGAGGGACTGAAATGACCTGGGTTAGGTTCCTGCTTTAGACACAGGGCAGCTAGATGGTAGAAGGCTTCTTCGTGGAGTGCAAGAAACAAGATGGTGTTTGGAGGCCTGGAAATGGGTGATTGGAGTGGCTTCTTCTGTCTCTAAATCCTATGGCACTGCAAGTAATGAGAGTAGGAGCAGCAAAATTTACTGTGAAGCCACTAACAAGGCGGGATTAAGCGAGGAAGGAGAAGAAGAGCATGTGCTGTGTTGGAAGAAATGGGCATTCTGCAGCAGAGCTTTCCTCTGACGTTCAGTCACTGCACTGTGCTGCAGGAGACGGGGGAGCTTAGGCAGGGCAAAACTGCCACGACAGGGGAGCCTACATTTAGCAAGGAATACAGGCAGAAAGAGCCCGTCCTCGGGTAAATTGGAGAGAATACAGAGTGATTTCAGGCACGGGCACTGAGTGCACAGGCAGCTCTGTGAGACCTAAGACTAAGTCTCTTCCCTGCTCATCCTCTCAGAGGAACCCAGTGGAAGTCGTGGCACTGCCTGGCCCTCTGCATCTTGGGGAAAAGTGGCAGCAGCTTGAGAGCAGCGGCTCTCAGGCTGTGTTGGGTCTGGATTTGAGTGGTAGCCATTCGCAAGCATTAAGATAATGCCCCATCCGCTGCCTCAGCCGACACTGGGGGTTCGGTTAGGCTTGCCGAGGTTCACCCACGTAGCAGGTGCCCATCCCCTCAGGAAAACAGACATCTCCGCTTGTGGAGATTGTCTAATGGAGTGTTGCCTGCTCGTTGTCAGAAGTAATTGCTTGTTGTAATAGCGGAACAGCAGCTAATAAAACGGGCGTTCTCAAATCTTCCCAGACACATCCTTTGGCAGCTGCTGGTCGTGCGTCTCCGAAGAGGGTATTTTGAGATTGGCCAGACAATTATTTGATAACTGAGATTGACCAGGCAATCAGAAGCTGTTTTAGCTGATAACCTTAATTTAGTCACGGAGCACAGACTGGATGCCACTCCTTAGGTCAGGAGGAACTGGTCTGACACCACATGACAGTGCCAGCCGGGTGCTCGGGAAGTTTTGCCAGAGCCAAGCCAGGCTGTTTTGTTCTGTGCCTGAGCCCGTGCTCTGGCACGCTGGGTCTGTCTTAATATTGACCACTGGCACTGGTTCTCTTGGCTAGAGGTGCACTGTCCCTGGGACGGTTACTCATCCTCGGGCTGAAAGCTCATCTTTTGGGTTACAGCTGGCATGTCTCACAGTCATAATAGAGTTCACAGCACGTTCCCCCTGTCTGCATAGAGTGTTGGTGTGTCCTCCTTGTCCCTGTGACGTGCTTGGTAGCGCATCAGCATACGAGATGGAGTATGAACAGAGCTACCAGTTGTCCCCTTGCAGGCGAGGCCCTGTGGAAGGACAGCTAAGATGTAGTGAAGTTTAAGGTGCGTCAGGAGGTCTCTCCAAGCAGACAGTGTTTGTTTAAATAACGGCGCGTGCTTGGGATTAGGAGAGTTGTCTTGGTGCGGAGATACTGCTGAGACCAGACCTTCACCTTTGTCAGCAGGTTTTGGGGAACATTACAGTTACAGTGGTGACGACCTCTGTTTCTTCTGCCTGCTGCTCTGGGATGAGGAAAATCACCTGTGTGCTTGAGGTGTTGGCAATGAATTTCTCTTGCAGCAGGCAAACACTGCAGGATGCCTCATGCAAGTGGCATGGGCAGGGAGTGGGTTTGAGCAGACATCCAGTGTCTGAAGCACCAGAAGTTCCTCTCAGTCGCATGTGCATGCAGCAGGATTCTCTGAAAAGGGAAGGTAGAAGTAGAAAGAGGATTAATTTTGAAAGCAGCGGTGTCATTTGAGAACTCGTGTTCCCTCAGAGCAGCCTGAACTGGGTCAGGAAGAGCAGGACTTTCAAATGTGCAGTTCCTGACATCATCAAATGGAGCCAGCTGGAACTTGCTGCTGCCTGCAGCCGTGCCCTAGGAACTAACGGCTCGTGGCCCTTCTCCCGCAGCTTTGTGCATCTGACAGTGTTTTGGAGAGACTCAGAGCTGGCTGGTCTGTGTGCCTGCGTAACATGCCCCCAAGTCCCCGGGATGCTGGTGACGGGCATGTCAGAATGAAGCGGATTACGAAGCTGCGGTTTCCAGCGGGAGGGTTCTGCAGGCTGGTCCTTGACTGCACGGTCTCTGCCTGCTGCACGCTGAGCGGCTGCGCTGCAGCCAGGAGTCTTGGCTCAGCGGTATTGTCAGATGTTGTGATTTTTACCCTTTGCCTCTACAAGTTGTTCCCAACCAGCTAGTCTGTGCTCAGGAGGGATGAGCTCTTCTCCGCTGTGCTCACTATATGTATCCTGGCGCAGATTTGCTACGAAGCGCGAGCAGGATCTTTGGTCTCCTTCCTTTCCGTGGTAGCAGCAGCCTTTTGGCAAGCACAAGCAAACTGTCAGCAGATCATTTCTTCCCATCACCTTGCTGGCTGTGGCTGGGAACACGCTGGCTGACCCGTCCCCTGACGTGATGGGGCCATGAGCACTCCCCGCTCCCGGTCCGTGGGGTCACGGCTCTGTCCATAGCTGAGCATTCTCCTTTATCACAGAGAAGCAATCACGCTCTAGGTGTCTGATTGTATCTAGGCCACCGCTCTTCTCTGCCTCCTTCAAAAACCTTCTTTCTAATGCAGTATATTTCTGTGTCCTTAAAGGCAACGCCTCAGGAAGAGTCACTTCTTGGAAGGCTTTTCAGGGCCGGGTTTGATGTACAGATCTCCTGTATAGATGCACACACCCGACGAGCCCTGCGCCAAACCGAGCGGGGTGTCAGAGGCTCTTTGTAACCAAAGCCCCACTCAGGCGGCAAGAGAGAGAGTACCCTCTTCACCGCTCAGGTGGGAACGTGGCGGAGCAACAGCCTTAGAAAAGCACCCATTTGGAGGAAGGAGCTGCAAGCTTTTTGCACCTCCTGCAGAACCTGCTGAGAGGCCCTGAGAGCCTTTCTTCTTCAGAGCGTGTTTGGGAAGAGCTGACACAACAGAGATGGCCTAGGGAAAGGGTTTCTAAGCAATTGAACTGCTTTTTGTGCTCTCCAGTGAGCCCTCTCCAGGAGCTTTTCCTGACAACGTGTTGCCACGGCCTGGGCTGCAGCAGGGAGTGCAGCAGCAGAGCTGCTTGCACTGATGTTGGGCCACAGGCACAACAGCTCTGCTCCTGACCCCTGTCCAGACCCACAAAGCATATGTACTTTACTTTTCAAAGCCTTCGGTTTGAGGACAGCTGCCCTCGTAGCCAGCAATTGTCATCAATGGGCTTTGTTCCTTCATCGCTGCGTGGTGGAGACTTTTGGGCTCCTGCTCTCCAGTTATTGCAGCAGCAAGTTTCATCCTTCAGCAGCCAGGGGTGTCGAGCATTTTGTCCTGTTAACGCCGGAGCTGGGTAGCTTGATGTCTGGTATCGCACAAACAAGCTCGAAGTTAGCGCTCTGGACCGTGACACCGTGTCTCGTCCCCACCGCTCAGGACTCTCATGCTTTCCATCCCGAGTTGCATCCCTGTAGCTCAGCTGAGTCATTGCCTAATACATTGTTCTTTTCATTCCAGTCCTACATGGAAGATCATCTGAAAAACAAGAACCGTCTGGAGAAGGAGTGGGAAGCTCTGTGTGCTTACCAGGCGGAGCCCAACGCCACCACTGCTGCACAGCAGGAGGCAAATACCCAGAAGAACCGCTCGCAGGCTGTGGTGCCATGTACGTACACTTGGATCTGGGGTCAGCGTTGGGAGTTCTTGACAAAACTCTTCTCATATCTTTCACACAGTGGTTTGATAGCTGCAGAGGAGGGAGTCGGAATGCGGAGTAGCTTGTATGTGTGTGCTGGGAAGCTGTAGCTACAGCTGTGCCCTGGTTGCAGGGCCTGTTGTTGTATCAGACAGTCTCCTTGTAAGCCGCATGTACGTTGCTAAAATGCAGGAGTGAGGCAGGCAGCACTGCTGCAGCAGCTGTGCTGTCTCATGGAATTCACCAGCCACAGTGCTTTCCAGAGCTGGCACGTACTGTCTGTGCAGGTGTGGCGTCTGTTGCCGTTGACAGGAGGAAGTTTGGCTTGCGTTTGGGCTGGCTGCTGTTGTGTCCAGCAGTCTGTCATCAGAGCTAGGTGATCTGCTTATCAGATACTCAGCTGTTCTGAATGAGCCCCTCTAGGCTTCAGTGGATAAGCTTGAAAACTGGCGTCTCTCCCTTGCTAGGCTCAGGATAAAAAGAGAAGAAAAGGAAGCAGTGTTGATATTCCTAGAATCTGCTCTCTCCTGCAAACAGCCACCTCTCAGAGCTGGAAATAAAAGCAGCCTATTTTTCTATGCAAATACATGTATCTCGCAGATTACATTGGTAAGCTATGGCCACACGTTTTATTAAGCAACCAATGAAACCAAACTGAAGCTGAGAATATATGCACAGTCCACAGCAACAAAAATGCTCTCAGTCAGTGTGCCCACAATCCAGCTGGGAGCTTGGCAAACACATATAGCTATTTTAATTTCCAAAGTGCCCTGAGAACAGTAATTTTCCCTACGAGAGCCTCTACTGCTTTAGAAATGGAGAAATGACAGGTAACGCTCGAAGGAAATGTCAGAGCCAGATTTAAAGTGAAGACTCCTTGGAAGTACACGAGACTTTAACTGAGCCCATCAGTCCTTGCGTATCCGCTTCAGCAAGGAAGGTCTCTCTTCTTTACGTGGTGGCTCTCCAGTATCCCTCAGCTTATGAGAGGAGTACTGTGCATGGGTAAATATGGGGCTGGCTGAGAACAGTGTTTGCTGACTTTAGTGTGATTTGGAATCGGGTCTGTTGAGAAGTTCTCCTACCAGAGGACACCATGAGCATTAAAGTTGAGGAAGACTGCTGTTGGCTTTGCCACCCTGAAAAGAAAATAGCATTCAGTTGGCATTACAGGAAGGGCAGCTGTCTGCCTGCGCTGTCGTGCGTATGAATCCGAGTCCACCCTGCTCATCGAAGTGCTCTTTTCAGTGGGGACTGACAGTCTGATCACCTGAAACTGTTCCAAGGCCCTGCTCATAAATTTAGCCAGACTGTCGGTGGTTGATGCCTTGGAGACAACATAAGAGCTACAGGTGTTGCTAGAAGTCAGCGCTGGTTGTTCAGCCGGTGTGGGAAAGGTGTCTGTGTGACACCGTGAGCAGTTAAGACAGGGCCTCTCAGACTGGGCTGGGCTGTTGTAGCTCCCTGTCTAGAAGTGACATAGCTGCAGCAGCGGTGAGGAGCAGAGATTTTTAGCTCGGGTGTCATGCCACGCTAGAGAGCTGAGCTATTTCCAGAGCTGAGCTGAACAGCTGCCACCTTCTATCCTTAAAACTGTTCTGATGATGGGTGAACAGTGTGGCGCAGAACTAAACGCTGTCAAGCACTGATAATGGATGGTTGTTGCAGACTGAGATGAGAAAGCCCAGTTTGCCCCCTGGTTTCTTACTGTGGTAGACATTGCAACTACAGCCCAAAGTCACAGGCTTGCTTCCTAACAGATTTAAACAGCAGAGCTGGTGATGCTCTTGTTACCTAGGGAGTTGTTAGGCTGCGCTGCAGCTTTCCTCAGAGAAATGCCTTATCGTTTCCTTGCCCCCTTCACAGTCACAGTCCTGGTTCATATTGGAGCAACCTGCTCGCCTCTGCGCTTCGCCTTTCCTGCGAAGGAGAGCAAAGCATTTGGGGGCAGAGTATGGCCCCAGCTCCGAGGCTTGCATGCAGTCGGAGCAGAGCCAGGGCACGTGCACTAAGGGTGGTACCAGCTGAGCAGGGGCTCTGTGATGAGTGGATTCATTATCCCTGTCACTAGTGCAGGTACCAGCAGTGCTATGAATAAACAACAAGCATGTCAGGTGGGATGGAGGAAGAGCTCCGTTTTGTGCGAATAACTTACGGGCAAAATAATGGCAATCGACAAACTGTAATCCTTGGTCTTCAGACTGCTCCGGTTCCCATCCTTCATAGCTCTTTACTTTCTTTGCAGTTTTGTGGGGGGCTCTATAGAGGAAGAAACTCAAACCAGGGTAAAGCTAGAAAGAGGAGAAGGGTGATCCAGACAGAATGTGCCAGGGTGGTTGACTGCTCTGTGATGAGTGGATTCAGACCTCTCAGAGCTGCCCATATTCCTTGTTTCCAGCCTTTGTTTGTTGGCTTTGTTCCTTCAGAAGCTCCTTTCTGAAGGAAGCAGAAGACAAAGAGGATTAGATATGATGTGAATCTTACTCTCCAAGCTTTCAGTCCCCCTCTGGTAACCAATAGATCTTCATGAAGTCATGGGGCCACTGCGAGATAAGCAGGAGAATGTGAGATGGCATACTGCTGTGTTCTTGGTCGCTGCTTCAACACTCCTGATAGATGTGAGGTTTTGCACTCAACTCACTCGTCAAAACACAGAATCCAGTGCCATTTGAGATGCCTGAAGTATTGAGGGTACCCACACAAAGCTGGCAGCTGGCAGGTGTAACAACTCATTCCCAGCCTGAGTGGCCTTAGGGCACCTCAGAGATGACTAGAAACCTACATGAGGCATTGAACCAGGTGCTGTGGGCATGAATGGTTGAAATCATAGATCAAGATACTCGAATTTAAATGTCTCCATGTGGCTTCTGCCGTGTCAGCCAGGTGTCAAAGCACCTGTTACAGCCAGTGAAGGGAGAGTCAGTGCGGTGGTATCGAGAGAACCATACAGTGGCCACAAGTTCATACTTGGTTTACCATGCAGTTAATGGCTCTAGGATGCCCTCGTATGTCCTGTGTGAGCTTCAGGGAATGGTGCGGTAGGATGCCAGTCTTTCATACGTGGGTCGTATCTGTTATCCTCATGCAGTGTCTCACCTACTGTGCATTTTCCCAGACAGTACAGCAGGTTAATGCTTATCCAGCTCAGTCAAGCTCCGTTAACTGTACCCTAGCTCACATGCAGGAGTTCTGTATGTAGACAGTAAAATCTTTGGCTTTGCAGTCTATACGTTGAGTTCTCATTATCTGCAAGCTCGTGGGTGTTTGCTTTGTAGTTTGTCTTTTGTCCTCTGTCCTTTATAATTGATGCTCTGTGTGTGTATAAAACACAGCAGTGTGCTGCGTGTCTCCTCGGCCATAGGCTAGGTCCAGCCTTCTTGTTTAGGAAGCCTCTGTCTGTCACACATCTCCAGCTGCATGGTTTGTCAGCTGGAGCAACAGCAAAGGCAAAGCAGAATCGTGGAATTGTTGCGATTGGAAGAGACATCCAAGGTCATCAAGTCCAACCATCACCACGGCCCCACCCTGCCCACTGACTCATGTTTCCAAGAGCCACCTCTGCCTGGTTGGTTGAAACCTCCAGAGGCGGCAGTTCCATCACCTGCCTGGGCAGCCTGCGCCCACTTGAATGCAATTTCATGAAGAACTCCTCCCTAATGTCCAGCCTCGACCTCCCCTGGCACAGCTTGAGGCCATTTCCCCTCATCTAGAGGAAGCAGATCAGGGTTCAGCAGGAGCTGTTGTGGATATTTGGTGCGGTGACGAGCCGTAGCTTGGCCAGGTTTCTCCTGCTTCCTTACTACTGCGCTTACACTCTGCTCTTTCTTCGTTCACCCTCCTTTCCTGTTTTATTTTTCCAGTTGGTCTCAGGTAGCAGGATACCCTCCTGTTCTGTTGTCCTTTCGTTTCTAGCTTCTCCTGCCTCTGACACCATCGATACACAGCTTACAGGTGAATCTTGTGCAGTCAGCAGTTTCCCATTGCCTGTCTCAGTGAAAGGAATGAGTGTCACGGCTGTTCTTCTGGGGTTCTTTATCCTCTTTCTCTGCCTGTTTCTGAAGAGCTATTGCGTTAGTTCCTAGAAGTTGTGAGGTGGTAACAGGCATAGACGAGCGCAATCTGTTCGCTGTCAATGTGAGCATTTGATGCTGCCGTTGAAACGCACGCCGTGCACGCTCGACGTGTGCAGAAGCACATGTGCAGCCTTCCCGTTTTCTGAGCACAGTCTCACATTGGTTTCACTACCGAGACCGGGACGTGTCTCACCCTCTGAGGAACCCTCCAGGACTTCGGGATAGCGATCTGGCACATGAGATCAGAGCTGGGTGAAACATGATGTTTTTTAAACAGAAAGTTCCTGAAGTTACTGAGCTGACATTTGACTTTGACTGGAGAGTCACACTGACATCTGCCTGCTAAATACTGAAGAGTCGCTGCCTGCCCTCGCTCTCATCCACCAGAGAACATTTCGTACGTTTTCTTTGGTGATTATTTCAAGCACTGTGGGCATCCAATGAGTGGGGCTTATCTTGAGTGCCTACTTAGCTTAAGGACGTGAGAGACCGTACCCTGCGTATCTGCTGCACAGCCAGAAGGCTTCAGGGCTGTACAAGCACTGTGTGGCAATGCTCTTTGTAAAGCTTCCTGTTAGGTGTCATGAGCAGCCCCCAGATCTGCCCCAGGTCATAAGGTGAAGTGAAAAGAGTTGATGAACACGTTCCCCTTCTCCTCTTCTTCGTCCTCCTATTGCGGTAAAACTTACCGAGAGGGAGTAGTGTTGTGTGACTAGTGAAGGGTGTCTCTGTTCATTCATTTGCCGTGACTTGTTCGCATGTAGTCTTATTCCAAGAGGAGGTTGCTCACATTGGTGGCTTAGATGTTGCTGATGAGACTATAACCAGCACCCATGCTTTAGTTGGGCTCACGTACTGAACTGCCCTGGCGTCAGTGGTGAATGCGCCTAGGCAGGCGGTGGCAGAGGCTACTGGACAAGAAGCAAGATGGGAGCAGGGTGATTTCCTGTCCTGTTCTTTTGTCTGTTTGAATAATTGCTGGAAAGACTCTCTCAGAGCTCCAATACCCGCGCTCTGCTGTAGAGGGTTAGAGAAAGGGCAGCTCCACAGCCTCTCCCCACCGAACACTGTGCAGGGTAGGTTTGCTGAGAAGTATTAATGGTGCTGGTTTTCTGTCAAGTGCAGGTTGTTAGTGATTCAGATGTAAAGACTGGGAGAGCTCTCGCACAAATGATCTTTGCCTTGTCTGGTCTGTCTTTCTCTAGTCAGTGGCAAGAAACGGGCATTTCTTGAGTGCAGTTGGGCCCATTTGAGACAGCTAACTCAGAATGGGGTGATTCATGACATAGAAATATTAACTTACAGCGGAGAGTCTAGGTGACTGGAAGAGACGCGGGCATCTGCGTCCTCAGACAGGTAAAACCCATCCTTTGCACATGTCCGAAGTAAAACCACCATGGCTAGATTTGGGGTTCCAGCTGGAAGCAGGATGGAGCCAGCACCAACAAAAATACAAGTTAAACAAAGACAAAAGAATCCTGGTGATGAGCAGGCAACGTGAGGAAGTCTCCAGTATCCGGAGCTGCTGCTTGCTGTAGTAGGGGTGTCTGAGCTAGCTCCGTTACCAGCAGTGTAAGGTATCTGTGCTCCAATCATGCCTGTAGGTGCTGTTGTTATCAGCGTTTTCTCTCTCCCACCACTGTATCACCTCCCCACAGCACTGGTCTTAGTCCAGGACAGATTGATTTGCTGTCTGTTCTCAATGTACTTCGATGTTCCTGCTGTTCATCCTACAGAGAAGCCAGCTGGACAAAGGCCATCGGCTGTCTTCTTCCGTGACCCTGCAAACACAGAGCGTTCTCTGTGACGTGTGGGTTTGCCTAGTTTGAATCTTAAATTCCCTGAGCAGCAGAGAGTCCCATTTTTACTATGAGGGGTTTCTGCACCTCTGGGAAGAAGCTTTCTGCTGCTCAGCCTCTGAAATAACCTAGCTCTTCGCTCCCGACTCGGGCTGTGGTGCTGTGGTTGTAGTGCTGGGCAGTCAGGTGGAAATGCCCTTTCAGGTGTTTACTGTTGTCCATTTCGAGATGCACGTGAATCCGACCCCGAATTGTTGAGCATAAGCCGGGTGTAGACACATTCTTCTTTTCTCTTGGCAGATGATCACTCCAGGATATGTCTGAAAGGGGAAAGCAGCCACGACAATTCAGACTACATCAATGCTAGCCCCATTGTAAGTATCCAGGAGTCACTGCCTGTCTTTCCTTGCTAAGACATGCTGGTAGGAGGCACCTCGCTGCTCAGGCTGCACGACCTCACAACTCTGGTGTCTCAGGCTGTTGTTTCAACGTAAGGAAAACAAATCTTGTACGCGTGCGTGCAGCACCCTGGAGCCTATGTCCTGGGAAAACAAAGTCACTAGCTAGTCGCCGTTCTGTGCTGCAGTACTGTCATGTACCTGTTGGAAACTGCGGGGCTAGACCCTGAGTGGAGCTTCTCCTCCTCAGAGTAGCTCCAGCTTGCTTGCTTGGTTTTTGCTTTCTCCCACAGCTGGAGGAAAAAAGGTTTCTGCAGGTGTGGGGAGCCAAGCTCCACAGCTTCTGAATTGCTTCTGCATCACCAAGTGACGTTTCTTCTTGCCTTTCTTTCTCTGTGTCCTGTTTCTGTGGCTCTTCTGATGGTTCTCTGCTGTTTCAAAAGGAAGAGGGGAATCCTTTGCCACTTGAGGATTCACTGAGAGGACAAATTATGTCACTTTAATGTTTACGTCTGAATACTGCCCCATCTCACCCTGTGTCAGCTGAGTATGGATCTGGCCTTGTCTGTGAAAGGCAGTAGGGAGGAACAGTCTCTGAGTTTCAGTCACACAGGTAGGATGGAGCTGGCAGCATTGCCCTGCCAAAACACCTCTGGGGAGGTATTGTGATACCCATTGGAACTGTAAGAAGAGTCCTGGACCCACATGGGAGCCCTAATAACAGAGTCACTTAGGCTCGTGGTTCTTACCTGCATCAGTTAGGCACTAAAAAGTTCTTCTAGGGAAACTGAGAGACAGATCTTACGGTGGAGAATTAGATCTCACTTCAGTGGGTGAGGTTGGCCACTGCAGGCTCGTGGTCCTGGTGAGTACCCCCACCCCAGCTAGAGCACTTTGCGTGGGCAAGGCAGCCAACAGTTTGCAACAGCATGAAATGACTGGGTGCCTCCTTGCCGGGTTGGTGAGCGTACTTGTTTGTATTCAAATACCACAGCCACTTAGAAACTGTTACCTGAGCTTTGGGTTTGTTGCTCTGAGCAGAGTTACAGAGCTTCCCCTGCTTGAACGTGCACGAATGTTTTACAGACTGCCCAGAACCCAGCAAACACCTCTGGTGCCCTTCTGGTTTTGGTGCAGGTGTCGGCTCCTGGCTGGCTGCCGGTAACGTCATCTGGTCTGGTTGGTCAGGTCCTAGATGAGATTAACCAACTAATGTCATGAGCGTTAATTGAACCGTGGCCAAAATGAAGAGCACACAAGGAGGGGTCAAAGCCGCCTGTAGAAGTTGTGGGTAAAAGCAACGACTAGCTTGATTTGGGGGAAAGCAGCCAGGCACGTTGAAGTCACGCAGCGTAAAAACCCTGATGCACAGACACAGATCAACCACCTGTTCTTACAGAACTGGGCCCGGCGGCCACCTCCACCCCCTCTGGGGAAGGAACCTCCAGCAGTTGTGTTAATTGAGGGAATGTAGTGTCCAGAGCTCAGTGCAGCTTTCCTGCCCGCAGGGTCAGCGGGTTGTTCAGATAAGCTCCCTTTGGGTTGAGCGTGTTTGTTAAAGTACTGAAGATCTGTAAAACGAGGAAGAGCATAGTAGCAGCAGAGACGCTCAGCGTCGATTTTCCTCACCTCAGAAGCCTACTGGAATGTGGTGCTGGGCCCTTGATTCTGCAGCGCTACGTTGGCTGTACAGCTGCTGCAGCCTGAGCTGGACAGATGTGCTGCTGCTGCCGCTGTTTCTTGGAGGCCTTCTCTTGAGCAGACCTGTTTGGATCCACGGCATCGTAAGCGCACGGTGGGTGCGGCATACCAGCGAGTCCGCCTGGATTTGCTCTTGCACAGATCTTTCCTTCAGTCTGTCTTTCCTTCAGTCTGCTGCCTTTCAGCTTCAGTAGATGCAGTCATTGTCGCGTCAGTGCGGTGATGTTCTTGGTGCACTTGCGCCTTGCAGCGCCCGGGTTAGGAGTGAGCACTGGAGTGGGCTGCAAGATGGGCACTAAGAGCACAGCGTCAGCACAGGCTGAGCCGACTGGAAGAGGCTTTTTCCTCCCTGCGCGTGTGAGCTGTCTGGTGGGGGCAGAGTGGAAAATAAAGTAATTATATTTGAGCTTTGGAAAGGGAGGCTTCCAGTCGTGTACATGTCACCGGCTATCTCCAGCTTCTGGGTCAGTGGTCCAGCCTCCAGCTGGGGCTCGCTCAACCTTAACTTAAGTCTAAATGCAGCACACCGTAAAAAACCCCGCCGTAGACAATGAGCTGGCCACCTGCCCGTCTTTCTTCCTTCTAAAACATGCTGCCCCGCTCAAGAGGTCCTTTCCCTCTGATATGTTGTGAAAACTGCGTGGAGACTGGTGGCCTCCCCACGGCTGGGCGGTGGCGAGGAGAAGCAGCCAAGATTTTGTCCCCGTTCTTCCCGTGGGTCTTCAGTTCCAACACAGGGTGAGGATGGGCAAGCTGAGTCCTTAGGATAAATTGGCAGGGTAGAAGTGAGGTAGAAATCTGTTTCCCTCCTCTCTGAAATAACATAAAGTACTATGATAATAACTCTGCCATCGGCAGCTGAATGAAAGGCTTGCAATTACAGCACAAGGAGACCCTGGCTGTGCGGAATAAAACTGTGGTAATTACGTCTGTCATATTTGTACTTAGTCCTCATTAAATTTCGGGGAAATCATCCAGTGGTAAATAATGTGCAATCTTTGCTTTTAAATCAGAGGTCATGAAAGTAAATGGGGATTCTGTTTTTCCTCATAGGGTGTCTGAGACAGAAAAAATCCCATCAACTACGTTTAAAAACTCCGTTCGCTTATTATTGGAGACACCAGACTGAGGAATGTCATTAGCATGACAGTCTGCTCAAACACAGCATACAATTTTCATCACCAAGAATAGGCTCTGAGATTCATAATGGCATTCACCACCAGATTCACTCCTTCCGTTCCATTAGGGGCTTTAAAGGAAGGATTAGAAATTGTTTTAAATCTTAATTCCAAGATGAAGATGAGGACTAGTCTACCTTTTTAATTTTAATGCTGAGATTAACGTGCCTGCAGAGTTCATCTCTATTAGTTGGGTATGATTTCTTAGCCAGAAGTATACTTGGAAGGGCTGTTGTGCTCGGTGTAGTAAGTACGTCTGCCAGAGGAGATTGTGTTAGAAGCACATGAGATCTGGGAACTGCACGGTCTCCTGAGCCCGTCTGGACCTGGTGCGGTGTCTGGGCTCCATACAGCTTCTTAAGGTGATAATCACGGTCTGGTCTTCTTTCTGTCACGATTGGTCTGCGCTGGATCTCGTTCTGAGCTCAGGTGATTCGGGAGGGTTTCAGCTGGGTTCAATGGTTTTAGAGCAGGGCAGACGGGACTGAGAGCATTTTTCTGTGTGGAAAGCAAGGATGTGACAGAGGGAAGGCCAAGGACAGGAATGAATCCGTGTTTCATCTGCGTGAGATGGCCACTGGTGCCCGTTGCCATTTAACTTCAGCTAACGCTTGTGGAGGGGTCGTGGGTAGGCACCGCTCCCAAGTGCTAACACAGTAACACTGAGGACTTGGTGCCAGAGGGCATGGTTTTTGCTGTAGCAGTTCAGCACTGCCGGTGGACTCGGGCAGCAGCACGATCTCAAATGCTGTCTAGAAACTCAACATTAAGTTCTGCCACTTCGGGGGTCCTTGCAGAGTCCTCAGGTGAGGTGACTGCACCAGAACCATTGGGGAAAGTCTGACAGCACTGCCTTCTGTTCTCTAGCAGAGCAAAGGTGGAATCGTCTGGTCCTAGCTGGGCAAGAGGCTGTGCTCTTTATGTATTTCCCTGCTTGGAGACCCTGTTACGAGGCCCGTGAAAAACGCAGGCTGTGCAGTTGTAGCCATCCTGGATCCCTTTCTTTCCCTGATGCAGAAAAAGGGCTATAAAAATGGAAAAGTAGATGGCAACACTGGGACCAGGGCTGGCTTTGTCCTGCGGCAGAGAATGAGAGCTCCACCACAGCGCAGCACTGGGGAGAACCACAGCTTTTCCTTCAAAAAAAGGCTGCTGGACCCAGTGCTGCCACAAGCCCCCTGAACCTGTGCTTCCACGGGGCAGAGGGAAACGCTGCGGTCGTTCTGGACGGTTCCCGCTGGAGCGGGTTCTGAAGGCCGTTGCGATGCGGAATGTCAGCAAGCAGACCATTTCTGTTTTCAGAGCTGATGGTGCAGAGCCTGCTGTTCTCCACGCCTCCCCGGGGAATGCTTTCTCCGTTTTGTTTTCACGAAGCGAGAAACGCGAGGGATCCTTGAGGAGGATAATGACTGCTGACACTAGAAAAGCAGCCTTTGGCTGGATCCTTGATTAGTCGGTTTGAAAGTCATTACCGACTTTATTTCTGTATTCAAACTTTTGTTAACTTTGATAGATCGAGGTGCCCTTGGTGACCTTGAGAGAATAACAGAGAGCGTCACAAAAACAGGCGCGAGCTGTCCTCTGCAGTCACCTCCTCACATTAAATCGACTGTGACCACCGTAGTGATTTTTCAGACTTCTCTTGAAACGTGGAGCCTTTAGAATGGTGCGTGTGATAGAAAATTGATGGGACTAGGAGTTCCATTTAATTAGTTTAATCTTTGCTCTTATTTTTCTTCAGTTAAAGATCATTTAATAGTGTGATAGGGCTTTCTGCCATCTCCTATTTGCTCCAAGCACGAAGAGTTTCTGCTCATAATTGTTTTCAGCGCAGCGCAGTGTGCTTGGAATGTAATAATTGTAATCGTCTTCTGAATTATTGCTAAGCCGCTGACACACTCCGCTACCCTGCGCTGCTTGCAATGTTTGCCACGTCCCAACAGCACCTTCCTGACAGAGATTGATTAATGCTGAAATGCCAGGATCGGCCCATTCCCGATTTATCAGCCGCACGTCGAGAAGTGTTTCCTCCCTGACAGCGCTATTTGCATCATCCCTCATCTCTTCTCCCTTTGTTTTCTGCGTTATCTGCATAAAAAAGAGTTTGGGGGAAACTCCACGTAAGCTGTGACTGTTCTGAGGTGGGGTGTGTTCACGGCGAGTCGCGCTCTCCAGGTTGGCCCTGTCGGACAGGAGACACAGTGGCCACGTAGTTGCAGCCTACAGCAGTTCGCACTGTTGTGGAAAGACCTCCATGGGGAGGTTGATTTCTCTAGGACTTTTAGTTCCATCGTAGGAAAACTTGTTAAGCGCATGATCAAACCCTACAGATCTCTGGGGATTCAAAACTAAACAACAGACGTCGGATCAGCAGTGAGGGAGCAAAGGCATCCCTTTCGGCCTGACTTTGTCTGAGCACTTTGGCTGCAGCTCCCAGCCGGGTTTAGGTGGTGTCTCAGTTCTGAAACACAAAGCAAGGTTGCCCGTTGTGCATTGGTTCCTTGGGCTTTCCTTTGCCACCACTGCTTTCTGCAGACAGCTGGCTCTAACCTGCTCTCAGGGTACCCGCAGTAGTAAGTGTCCTGCAATCAACAGCTCTTCGGTCAAGAGGCAAAGGCAGCCAGGGTGGAATTTGTTGAGGAGACGGATCTGGTGATAAGGAAGCAGCACAGTGCAGCTGGAAGAAGATGACAGTTTTGTAGACACCCTGGTCAAGGCTTTTCGAAGCGGTGGCCGGTGAATCAGCAGCAAGCTTTCACTGCCAACAGATCCAGCACCTTCCTTGTACCTGTGTGGTGTTGTCATGGAGAATTTTAATATTAAGTCCAGCTTAATTATACATCAGAAAATGGGGAACATAAAAGCGTTCCCTTCCTTTTCGCAGCATTCATCACATTGTTGTTCTTTCAGAATAACTTACATCTGTTCCTTTATGGTTCTTCCCTCTTTTATGTTGCACATAATTATGAGGTGCCTTCTTTTACGCTGACATGTACCATCACTGAAAATTTTGATAGGCTATGAATAAATTCAGTAGATGCCTGTAAATGCAAATGTGACTCACTTTCATTCTTATTCATATCTTTACTTACGGAACAGAACCGTGTGCGGGGACAAATTCCGCCTTCAGCTCCACGGGTGGAAGCTAACTCTCGCCAACTCCGGTGTCACTGAGTCACATCCGCACATCTGAGAGCTCAACTGGGGCTCTTTTTTTACGCTCAAAGTTTTGTCCTGCCCGGCTCAGGGTTAGAATGAGTTTGGGTTTTAATCCTATCAGCAGATCTTCTTTTTCAGCAGAATGAGTCCAAAGATTTAGAAGCAAGAGAACCACCCCTCAGTTCAAAAACGGCCTTTGTGAGGCACTAATCCTATTTACTCTTGATGGCTTTGTTTCTTGCATCCTCCATTTTTTCTGCTCGGTGAATTTTCTGCTCCCTGAATTAAATGTAATAATTAAGGTCTTTAGGCAGAACTTCCTTTTTTGAGGCCAAATCCATGCATTTAGATAAATCAGCTAACCAGAAAAAGCCAGAAACTGCATTTGCTCCCCGTTTCTGCTGGTTAGTTACGTGTGCTCTGGCCTGGCGTGCTGGAGACGCAGGACGTGTTTGGATGTGCGGAGCATTCTTAACGCTCGGCGTCAAAAAATGCTTCTAGTGGCTCCCAGGTTGCTATGGAGCCGCAAGGACGGAGCTCAGAGGAACGCCTTTGTCAAGCACTGTGTATGATCTTACGCTGCATATTGAGAACGCAGGAAACTGCTAATCAGTGCTGGTATCCAGCTGCCAGCATCGGTCCTGGTGGGGAAGGTTCTCTTCTCTGAGCTTGCAAACACGAATGAAATTCTTGCTGATAGAGGGTGCGGGGCCAGGACAGCCCGTTAGGAAGTCCCATGTTCCTGCCTTCATGTGCTCTCAGTCTCTAACACGCAAGGGATCTTTCTTTTAAATAAATCCAGTCACTGTTCTCTCTCCTTATTCCAGATGGACCACGACCCCCGAAACCCTGCGTACATTGCCACCCAGGGCCCTCTCCCTGCTACTGTCGCTGACTTCTGGCAGGTAGGTTAAAGATGGCTTTGAAGACTGGTGTTCTATTACAAGTCTCGTGTTGTCCCAGGCTTCTGGAAACGTGTGGTGTGTAAGGACCTAACAGTGTCCTCCATGAAGTCCTCTGTTGAAAGCCACGTCTCGCATGTCCCGGTTCCCCAAAATGCTTGTGTTCTTATGGGTCTCCCTACCGCAGGTAGCTGAGCTGAGACCCTGCTGCATGAAGTTAAGTAGGTGCACAATCCCTGTACAGGTTGGGTCTGCAGGCAGTAGCTTCTCATGCACAGCTGGGACCTTGGAGTGCCTTGCAGTGGTTTTCTGTGCTCATGCAGCTCTCAGCTGGGCATGTGTGAGCGCACGCTGCCCAGCTGTGTGTGTGTGTGATAGGCGTGCAGTGTTACACAGTCCCTCCTAAGTGGAAGTTTGGGGTGGAGGCCAACAGCGGCTAATTACCAACACAAGCACGTGTCTGGTTTTCCTTACGAACTGACAAACCTGCTCTGAAGATGAAGAGGGTCTGTGTGAAAACTCGGGAAGCGCCATTGTGTTCTAGGAGCCTGCATCAGTTGAAATCCTCTCCTCTCTACCTCTGCAGCGCTTGATCTATGGTTAAAGTGTTAACGGGTCACGTCACAGTTTCCTGCTGCTTCCGATGAGGAATCACGATGTTCCCAAACAGTTTGCTGGACTTTGTGTGCTTGGATGTCGAAACACTTCACTCTGTTGAGGTTTGGGGACTGGTTTTAGATGCAAGCAGAGCAAATGCTTTCTGCTGGAAGTCGGTTTTGCTGCTACTCTGCCCTGAGGTCTCAGTGAGCTTGTGATTTTTGTCTGTACTCTCTGGTAATTCGGTGCAGGCGGGCTCCTTACAACAGGCACGAAAGTGTCTCTTAAGCTAAACGGGCAGAACCCAGCGCCACGTTAGCTGTTCCGTGTTTTGTGGTTCCTTTGTTTTGTGCATGCTTGCACCATCTGTATTTGTGCATTTTTGCCTGTAGCTGCACCCTCACTCGTTGAGAAACTGCATTTCCCCGATTTGAAGGATGCCTTTAACGAACATGCTTTGGTTCCTGCATCAGCAGCGTCACTTGTACAGAGTTCATCATAGAAACGTAGTATGGAGGGTGTGTTTTGTTCTCACCTTCCAGTTTGAGCAGGTAAGCAACTGTTGACACAGGCACAGAGACTAGAAGTGAAGTGCCGTCTCTTTGTCCAGCCATCCAGTCATCTTCATTCTTCATGCTCTTCATGAGTGAAGCCTTCACTTCCCTTCAGTTCTTTCTATCAGTGTCTCCTCTCAAATTCCCATCAGTAAAAGTTCACTCAGTTTCCCAGTGGATTTGCTGCAAAGGTCCCACCAGAAGGGTTTGGCCGCCGTGGCTCAGCCTTTGCCCGGGTGTCCAGTGTGTTCATGCGTAATAGGCTGTTCCTTCACTGCTGCTTCCAGTGGGTCCCACAGAAGGGGCTGTTTGTTACTGTTGTAATGGTGTCTGTCACTTCAACACAGCAATCTGCCTGTGTCAGACAGGGCCATCGCCCACTTCAGCTAGCACAGATTGCGTGGCAGCATGCTGGTTCCTGTCCCAAGCTTGTAGACGGCCCAGGGTATCAGAGAGGTGTAATACACAGGTCAAGAGAGATCGACTCCCCGTAGAGCGCTGCCCCCGTAGCTTCTGAAGTGTCGCTGGTCCATTGTACAAGGGGACCGTCACGCCTCGGTGTTGCGTTCCCCAGCCAGAGCAGTTTACCCGCGGTTTCCCCATCGCTGTGCCTATTTGCCTGGTGCGCATCAGCCACTCCATTTTGCATTGGCTGAAAGACTTCCCCAGCAAGGAACTTGCAACCTCTTCACTCCTGCAGGCATTTCAGGCTGTTTTCTAGAACACGCTCGTCTGCAGAGCATTTGTTCTGCTGGAAAGCGCGAGACAACGTGCAGCATTTTCAACACGGATAACCCATAGTGAAGTCATGGTTCCATAATGACGTTCTTCCACCTGCCAGTGACTGTGCCCACGTGAGCAAGGGAGCGACCTCCTAGGAATGCGTTTGTTGAGTGTCACTGTGCGTACTTTGTGGGTTTTACTTTAGATTAACTCCTCAGGGTCCAGTAGACCAGGTGCCTGTTGGCAGGAGAGAAGGCTACAGAGGCACTGTCCTGATTTTGGTTTCCCAGGGTCTTCAAAAAACGTAAAATAAAACCAGGTCACAGCAAAGAGAAACTTAAGCTTTAACTACAGAAAAAATGGTGACAAGTGTTATTAACAAAGAACAAGAAACGGCTAGAAACAAGGGGTAAAGCAGACACCCAGCAGCACAGCTGTGGTGCCCCAGAGGTCACCTGGCAACATGTGAAACCTAGGAATTCTCCCCGCCTCCTTCCCCTTGTGGGTGCCTAAAAGTACCCGCAGGAAAGAAAAGAACCATGAGTGGAGGTTTTTCCTCTGTATCCACCACCCCCTTCAAAGCAGCAGAAAAACCAACCATGTGGGAACAGCGGGAAGGAAAACAGGAACTACAACAAGGATTCAGTAGGGGCAGGAATGATAATGGATGCCACTTCATGTCAGGGGTCTGAAATTAACCCATTGCTGCACCCGCAGGTATCTTCTTCCAGAAGGAACTCTGTTCCTGAGGTGTAACACTGCTCTGCAGTGCCTGCTACTCTGTTTGAAGCCAGATTATATAGCTTGGGATTATATTTTTTCCTAGTTTCATTGGCAGACTCCTCTAAAATCTGTTCTGTTGATCCAGTGCCCAGTATTTTTATGCAATCAGCTTTAGCAATGGGTCTGCCTTTACTGTCTTCAAGATGCCCAAATCTGGACAAGGAGCTTGGTCAGCTCAGTGTCTTTGTTTTCGCAAACCCCACAGTTTGTTTTCAGAAAACACCTAAATGGTGTTTTGTTCAGGCCCCCTTGCTTATAGGTCTGTGCCTAGTGCCACTGCTGGGGGCTTTGAAGGGGGCCAGTTTCAACCGTCTGACCAGTTCTTGGAAAATTAGGTCCTGTCAGGTGAGGTGAGGAAGAAGAGCGAGTGTTGATCCTCTAACACCATCTCACCTGAACCGCTGGAGCTGGCCTTTGGACTCGGCGTTTTCTGTGCCCCTTTCTGTTCGTTTGGGTGTTCGTGATGAGCTGGGAAGATGAGCTTGAGCGAAGCTTTTCTGTACAGATGCAGCGATTGAGCTGGCTGTCGTCCAGCCTCCTGTCTATTGGTCATTTGCAAATGGTGTTCAAACCTGTCTGTGTTGTAAAATAATAGCGCTCGAAAAGGCAAGAGGCTGGCTCTGCCTTCCTAATGCCCTAGGACCGTCCAGGCATCACCCTTCCTTTCCACAGCTGTCTGTGTCCCTCCAGTTTACTTCTCCAGTACCTTATATTCTTGTCTAGCTCCTCTAAGTCAGCAACTTTCTAGCCTACCTATCGCTTTGAAAACGTTCTAGCCTGCGGGAGTTGTGTTGTCAGTCATCTCATTGATCTGTTTTGCCACAGGGCTTCCTAATCTGTCTGGATACTCAGTTTGTGGCTCCAGCAGTGATTTCATCTCTGCCTGCATGTCATCTCCTAGACCGCACTGCAAAGTTTCTAGCTACTCCTTTAATTAATTTTGCTAAGCCTCCAGCTGATTTAAGTCTCTTCAATTTCATCTGGTCTTGTTTTCCTCTCTTTTCACCATTTCTGAGCCATACCTCCTTCCTCGGGTCTGTTGTGGTTGGTGGGAATTCCGTGTCACAGTGCACTTTCTGGAGGAGCGGGTGCCTCCCTCTCAAGGTGTTAATGCCTTTTTACCTGAGCCTTTAGTTGGCCAGGCCTGTGAGTTGTTTTCTTTTAGCTGGAAGGGGAATCCACCTCAGGATCAGGTTTTGCTTTGATACAGTTCCATTTTTTTTACAAGAAAGGACAGAGTTTGATTTCCTCCAACAAAGGCTCAAATGACAGGCAATAGCTCCTTTTCTCCAAGCCTCATTCACCCAGCGGTTTACCCCCAACCTCTCTTTCAGCCTTTCTTCTAGCAGGATCACAATGCTGGTTTGCTGCGCTGTGCTGCTGGCTTCTTTATTCCCTTTATACATTTGTGCTGCTTATCTGGATTAATCATCTGGCCTTGATTAATACCTCGCTCTCTGCATTAAGCATATCGCTTCCCAGAGAAACTCCTGGGTCCTGTGCTTCTCATTGCTCTTGTTTTTGATGATAACTCGAGTAATTTCAGTTATCGGGCGCCATGGAAGAGTTTGCTTGTTTCTTGCATTCATCCTGAATGAAAGGTGATGATTGTGTCCAGCAGCTTCAGTGAGACTTCACTCGGCTCGTTCACATAACGCTATTAAAATTCAACATCTCTTTGAACATAATTCAAAAGAAAGAGGATGCAGAACATTTCTGATCTCTAACAAGTTTTCGCAGCAGGAGTTCCATGTTGTGAATAATTCTGGAGGCATAACACTTGATTATTTTCCACATGTCCTGGCTTGTAATTCCATGAAGTATTTGACGTGAAGGACTTGCAAAGTGCTCTAGGAAGCAAGGGACAGTGACACATGGGACACATGGACACTATTCCTGGGGGTGAGGGTATTTAGGACCGACTGTCCGCACTGGAAAATCGTTCTCAATCATGCCGGTCTGACCAGCCTCACGTCGGCTGTGGTGCCTTGTCTGTAAGTGGGGATTTCTGTTGGAGGCCTGAGTTTTCCCCTGTGGAAAATACCTCAGGTCATGTCTTGCTTTCGTAAAGCTACCCACAGCCACTCTTCCTTCTCCTCCCCCTTCTCAGGGGGAGTGCGTTCCCACGGGTTTTTCATATTGCCATATTAAGAGAAACGGAGGGAGGGACCGAGTGACGCAAGAGGACAGGCTTCAGCCGCTTCAGGGGGTGAAGTATGGTGAATCCTGGTGTGCCTGGTTTCCACGATGCCCTCCCTCCGTGCCCACCATGGTTCATTAGTGTGGAAGCATGATGTAACTTCTGCGGAGCCGTCGGAGGGATGCGATCTTCCCCGTTACGCGGCCGTGCAATAATATTGCAAGCACCGACCTCTGTAAACTGTGAGATTAAATGGAATCCACAAACAGAAGCTCACTGGAACACAGGCTCGTGCTGTTGTGATTGTAGGGAGCGGGGGACCTCATCTCTGCTCCTTCGCTTATTTTCTCTTTTTATTGCAAGACTACAAATGGAAAGTGCAGGCAGAGTCCCAAACGTAAAGGACTGGAGCCCTGACCTGAGCTGGGGAGTTCAGGTGCTGTTTGCTTTTCATTACCCTCAATCCTGCATCTCTTAACCCAAACCTCTTTTCAGAACAGGTTTTCTTACCCCAGTTCAGGTCCAAAAGCAGCTCGTGTTTTCCTCCCAGGCCACACCAGCCTGTTAAGGACGCGGCTACTGAGCTGCAGTCTTCAGAGCATTGTGGTAAATACTGGCCCATCTGCTGGGCAGGATTTGCTGTCTCTTGTCGTTTTTGTCACTTGGTGCCCAGGAGCATTGGTCACCAGCGATCTCCAGGGGCCGGCCCGGGGGTAGAAGACCACTTCACTCCACCTGAATGAATGTGTTCCGAGCTCGTGGGCTGAGTGAGAACAACTCTGCCAAAGCCTTCCCGGCTCTAATTACTGGTTTGCGTGCTCCCGGTTCAGCGTGTTTGATGACTGCTGAAATTAACTGACAGACTAAATCATTCTTCCTGCGTCTTGTTCTGCTGTGAGCACCACGCTGCTTCCAAGCAGCCCTGAGTCCTGAGTTTTCTTTTCCTTGCCCAGAATGGGACTGCCTGCATGTCTAATCAGTTCTCACCTTCAGAAAGAAGAGCAGATGAAAAGTGACACGAAGCAATTCGATGTGTAAAATATGCATAGTTTAATTTAATAACAGAAAAACAGCAAGGGCGAGGTAGGCACCGAGCAGCAGCCCCCAGAGCTCTAGGAAGTTGTCAAGCCATTTGAAATAAACACAGCATTAGGAATTCCATGGGCATTCAGTGAAGGAGTGTGTGTTTACCATGCTGGCTTCTAATTACAGCTACGGTTGGAGAAGGTGCTTAGAAGCGTTCCTTTCAGAATGCCTGTCTCCTCATTGCTTAGCTTACACCTTTCCAGTAGTGAGGTGGAGAAAATGACTGGTGGTTTTGGAGGGCTTCCCTTCCTCGGGGTGCTTTTGTCTGTACTGCAATGCCAAGCGGTGCTCGTGTTTAAAATTATTTAGTGATAAGGCTTGAATTAGGAGTCTGCTGAGAAGAGGAGCGATTTGTCTCTCTGAGAAAGCACAAGGTACTGTCACACAGACAGTCATCTAGAATTTGCCTTTCCCATCAGCTTCCAAACTAGTTTTGCTGCCATAGCAGGGACATAACACATGAGGCCAGTTTATGTGTGGACACACAGCCCGTGTTTGTATATGGCCATCTCTGACACTTTCTTTTCCAGTGCAAGAGGTGGATAATCATTTTAATTAAACTGAGATTGCTGATCATTAATTTCTCAGCTTAGTGTTGAGGTTTTTTTATTATCTGCTTAGCTTGCTAGATTATTAGGTATTTGCTTAGCTCACTGGCATGGCTCTGACTGCCAGAGGTGACCCATTTCATGCCAGAGTCATTTCAACCACGAAGTTAAGCAAGAAAAGAGATCCCTGTGGGCAAAGCTCTGGTCGGTAACAGAGAGCAGAATTCACCCCCTAGTTTTATATGATTTTCTTCTGTTAGAAGTTTCTCCCCCCCTTTTTAACCCGTTAAAACATTCCAGAAAGCACCATTTTCAGACTGTCTCCATTCAGGGCGGTGTTTCCTATTTCCAGTGGAGAACTTGAAAGAAGCCATGGTTAATTACTTTCAAGGATGTAATGGGATTGATGTGATCTGATCCAGCAAGGTTTACGGCTTTGCTTTGCTTTTACCAGTTAAGTTCATTTGTGTTGAGCTTTGCTTAGCAACAGAAATCACTGGAGGTTCGCCTGCTGGCTCACCTGCTCTTCCAAGCAGTTGCAGTTACCAACCATGGGGCGTTGAAGGGGGAATTCTTTAGTCTACTGGAGGTCTCTCCCAGGATGCAGTTGCTGTGTTTAGCTTCCTATTGTTAGTGAACAGGATGGATTTTACTATCCTGTCTATTTTCTACTTTTCGGTAATCACGTTCTAGAACATTCTCTGTTAGTCCCCTTCAGATGAAGACTGTCTGCTTGGAGCTTGTGCCTTGCATTTTCCCCATCCCGAGACTATATAAGGAAATCACCGAAAAGGGGGGTTTGGGGTGGATCCCTTATTGTAAAAGGCGGTTTAGGAAGTATGACATGGCTGAAGAAGCCCGTGTAGTGCCCAGTCTAGGTACAGGCTGGTAAACAAGGACATTTTAAAATGGGAGTGTTCCAACACCGGGGCTTTGCTGGATTAGAGCAGTGCTGTGGCGCTTATTTTCCTATTTGTGACTTTGTTTTTCTCCTCCCTTAAAAAACCAATGAGTAGTAATGTAATTCACCCCAGTATGAGCTGCTTGCGTGGGACTAGCGTGCTGCATACCTGCAGTGGGAGGGCTCTGCACACGGTGGATTTCTTCAACAAGGAAACCTGCAGAGGTCAAACACTCTGCTCATCTTCAGAGAGCAGGATTCCGCCTGTTAATTTGCAGTCATGTGGAGGGGTGCTGCTGTTCTTGTTTAAGAAATGTTTTGAGCCTGGTGCGTGCATGGGAATCTCACGAGAGAACATGAACATGTGACTCTCTAGGCACATAGGCTGACGGTAGATGTGCCACAGAAAATCGTACACCGTGCATCCTCTTCTGCACTGCAGGGCTCTGTAGTGAGCTCCTGGATGTCATTCAGACTTCAGCACTTCCATTCAGAAGACTTCAAAGTTCCTTCTTCTCTTGGAAGTGTTACCATAAATGATAAACAAGAAACTTGCAGTGCTAGGTGGTGTAATGAGGTTCGGCTTGTGGGTTGCACTGTGTTGTATACACAAGTAATTTTTAATAGATCTAGTTTTTATAAGAAAAGCTTTCAGATACAGGCCTCATTTTGCTGGGTTCCATCTAAGAAGAAGAACCTCTGCCGTGAAGTTCTTAGACTCTCTTTATTCTGTATGATAGGCATTGGTTTCCCTTCTGCTGTGCAAGCGTACGAAGTCCGGAATGACATGAATTAACATGGTTTTGCTACTGAGCTGCCTCCTTTATTCTGCCTCCCCAGCTGAAGTGTGCCATCGTAACCAGAGGCTCTTCTCCAGAGGCTCCACTGTGGGTCTGTGCTAGCTGAGGCCACGGTTATACAGGTGGCCATGTGTGGTGACTGAGCACAGCCATGCCTTAGGTGTTCGGGCATGTGGCTCCTGTAAAACTCATCAGCACCTTAATTCTGGGGCAGGGAACCAGCAGCAGTTTAAAGCTGCCTTTGAATTCAGATAGGAGCCCGATGGTCTAATACTGTCGTTATCAAGGAAACAAAGCGAATGCTGTGGTCCTCCAGTCACAGGCTGTGAGTCTTAGTGAAAATCCCATCTCAGTGCTGAGCACAGGAGATGCGATGACAATTGCCTCTGACAGAGACGGCGGCACTAGATTGCATTGCCTTCTTGATTGAGTGAATTTGACTTCTATGTTTTCACACAATGACCTAAAAGAAATATTGTACCCCAGAGTAACTTGGAAATTGTTTGTTTAAATTAACTTTCATTTGGATTTATGCTTAATGAAACCTTCAGAGATGCAGCCAGGCCCTCTCTAATGAAATGCCGTGTCTTTGAACCAATGAGCAGGGTTGCCAAGGTGTAAGGATGCCTCTTTAAACGAGTGGGCTTTTATAATGTTACACTTGGGTGGCACAAGCAGAGTGCTAGATGATTAGTTTATGGTCTAGATCATTGTCTTTTTATTACCCTCGTAAAAACTGTGTTTCTCCTCATTTTCGTAATGGCTTCAATGAGCTTCTATACCTTCTAGAGGCACATTAAATCGTTATGTGATGAAAGTACTGATTTAGTGGGGCTAGTTTTAACGAAAGATACATGTTGTGAATTCTTATCGCCGTCTGATAGCTGACTGAAGAAGGTGACGCTGTCTGGGAAGGAAGGAATTCTGTGTGGTCTTTCTTACACTCGAAGAAAGTTCTCAGCTGTGGCCTAAAACAAATGCAATGCAAAAAAAGATAGAAATGATAAATCCACATCTGCCTGTGAAGTAAATAATTTACCACGTCAAAGCGTCACTGCTGGTTCTGTGGCCTTGGGAGTTTTAGCAGGAGGAGAAGTGCATTACAGATTTTTCTAGCTCGAAAGATCTTTTTAAGGAGAAAAAAGAAGATAAAGATTATTTTTGTTCATTGCATCCAACTATAATTTTTCTCCACTTCTTTCAAAAATATTAATAACCCCATTATGTGCAAACCCGAGATTAATTTCTCTGAGTAATTCTAAGCTGGTTTTAAAAGTTGCTTCAATTATGTGCTAAAATAAAAAATATAAAGGAAGGAAAATGTTATTTGTCTCTCTCTGTGCAAGCTGTTCTTCAAAGAGAAGACAACATCATTAGCCATGAATGGGAAACCTTTTTATTTGATATGTAATTAAAAAAATAATCCTTGAATGGAGTGTATCATCTCATCTTCACACAGTTCAGACAAAGGCCTTTTCTGTTTACGGAATTTACATGTCAATACAGTCGCTTATAAATATTTCTGTGAAATAAACATAACCCTTCACAAAAAGAGCAGCTTGCTCTTCATTCAGTAATTTCATACGCTAGCGGAAGGACAATGAAAGTTGTATGCAAATACAACATCAACGTACAGCACAGTAATAACCGGGTTTGGTGATTATGCTTCTTGCTATTAATTCATAGGAGCCTTTTTGTTCAGCCTTGGGCTGTGTTTGCAGCAGAGATCTGCCAGACCGCAGTATCTCTGCTTGTTACGCCGTTTGCGGGAGACATCCACAGGCGCTTCAGTCACAGGGATGCACGGATTCCTGCGTCCTGTCTGTGGCCGCTATAAATTATCCAGCTGGTAGTGAGGACACGCAGTTTTCCTCTTTTCCTGCTCTCCCTGTGCTCTGTGAGTGTAGCTGGTCTGCAGCAGGAGCTGGACTTCCCTTCTACCTCGAGAAAGAGAAGTCATGAGCGTTAGCAGCAGACGTTTATCAGTGTGCTCGTGGAGGGATGATTTCTGAGTGCCTCTGGGTGAAGAGATTTGGTTTGAGTTTCTGCTGCCTTTTCCCCACTGCTGTTGGTGGGACGGAACCCGTGTGACTGTTTCAGCAATGCAGCGCTTTTGCTGCCTTAAAAGGCTGTCAAAAGGAAGTGTTTAGGACACGGGCAGGTTTCAGCGTACGTGCCTTTAGTAGGTCTGTGCTGCTTTACTATTGTCTATCAAATCCCGAGTAGCTGTTCGTTCTGCAAGCATCGCTCAGTGTGCCCTCGGTGGACCTTAGAAGTTTGTCAGAAGAGCAGCCGAACATGGTACCGGGGATGAGGAGCGGTTCTGTGGGAGACCCAAATTGGAACCGCTGGAAATCCTTTCATATTGTATGGACGCCTGCGAAATGCGGCGCCAGTTTATTCATGGATCAGAAAGCAGCTGCAGAGTAAAAGTGTCTAATGAAAATGAAATAAATTTCCTGTGAATGGAATAAATTTTGATTGTGTGGTGAGTGCAGTAATTATACATGTCACGCAGTAATTAGGCAGTCACAGTGTGGCCACGGTGTCTTTCTTTGTCTGCAGATGGTCTGGGAGAACGGCTGTGTCGTTATTGTCATGCTGACACCCCTTGCGGAAAACGGAGTCAAGCAGTGCTACCACTATTGGCCAGACGAAGGGTCCAACCTCTACCACATCTACGAGGTACCTCAACAAAATGTCTGGTGATAAACGCGACGACAAGCGTGTGGCTTGTCTTCTTGAGGGGCAAAACGGCGCTGAAGCTCATCTACCCTGGAGGTTGAGCTCAGGGCTCTTAAATATTTTTCCTGTGCCTGGGAGCAGTTCAGATTTGTGAAAAAATGAAGTGCAGATTTAATAGCAAAGGAGTTTCCCCTGAATAAAATCCAGTGAATAATGAGCCAAGAATCACAATGGTAAAATTGCGCTGATAAGAGAGGACAACTGTTTGGTTTTTCAGATGGCTTTGCAAGTGGTTGAAACGCGAAGCCCTGTATTTATGGTTTAGAGGAAAACAGTGTTTTGGGAGCGAGGGAGCTCTGCTGCAGGAAGCCATGCGTCCACCTTCATAGAAAAGCCTCTACATGGCTTCAGTAATTGGTGCTGTCTGCTTTGGCCTCTTGCCTCAGCCACAACAAGAAATACAAGTCTGTATTCTCTGCTTTACGTCTCCAGCTCGGTTTTGTGGAGGCATTCCCCTGACGAAGGGTGTCACATGTGCCCAGTTGTCCAGCTGAGCAGAGGAAGCGAGTAACGCCACTGTGCCCAAAGCAAGCACAGGAAAGCGTGGACAAACACTGTTAGTTAAAGTAACGTGTGAGCAAACGCGTACTGCGGAGAGATGAACTCTGCCCGTAAGCTGCCTTTTCCACGTAGCAGAACGCTTGAATTTTCAACTTCCTGTGTGACTTCAGCTCAGACTTCTAAGACCGCTGAGCGCAGCATTGTGGGCATTTCCGAGCAGGGAGCAACTGGCAGTCGTGTTTGTTCCCAGTGCCTTTTGTGCTCGCATAACCGGAGCAGGATTTAGCTCAGTGAGTTTTAGTTTTGCCTTAGAAAAGTCACTTTTTGTTTGTGTTGGCAGTTAACCGCTCCCTGCTTGGTACGTTTCAAACGTACCTCCTTTCCCATGGACACGCAGTCGGCTGATAAAAGTGCAACTTCCATGCCCATTGCTTCATCCTGGTTATCTTAGACCCGCGATCCTGAAGAGTAGCTTGCAACTGAAATTGCTGACCTCTGTTTGTTCCTTCCTGCGGGGTATAGGTTAACCTTGTCTCTGAGCACATCTGGTGTGAGGATTTCCTCGTGAGGAGCTTCTACCTGAAGAACCTGCAGACGAACGAGACTCGCACAGTGACGCAGTTCCACTTCCTCAGCTGGAATGATCAGAGGGTTCCTGCTTCCACGAGATCACTTCTGGATTTCCGCAGGTAAAGCACAAAGTATGACGGTTCATTTCAGACTCTAGAGTTCTGAGGCAAGAAGCTACTCTTGTTAATTGTCCTTGAAATACATCTGGCTTAAAAGGATGCTCTTCAGCCTGTCATGCCACAGGGCTAAACTAACGCTGGAGTCTGTGTTAGGTTGATATCTGCTGTTGTCTCACACGTAGATGTTGCTTGGTTTTCAGACATCTCATTTCCCGTTGAGAGATCAATACCTTTCTCCCTCTGTACAGCTCCTAGGTGCTTCTGTGTTTCTTTGAGTCCCAAGTATTTATCCGTTCTGCAACTTCCAGGCCTTTGTTGTGGCTCCCCTGTGATTCTTATTGCAGGGTTAGGATCAGGATTAGGGTTACGCAGTTTGAGCACAATCTGGGGGAAAAAGTCATGATGGAATGGTATGGTAATAGCAGCGTTCCCATGGGAGCATTAGCTCATAGGGATCAGTCAGGCCTCCAGATCTTCTTTGACTGCAGGAGGGTGGAGATTTGAGAAAGCAGATGAGGTGTTGACAAAGCATGCCCTCTAGAATTTTCAAGGGAGTCAATGTGACTTTAAAATACAAATATACGGAGGCAAACACTATGGAATTCCTTGCCACCCTCTCTCATGTTTGCTGTGTCTATCTAAACTTTAATTTGAAAATTAAAGCCACGCATGATAAATGCTGAAGTGAAATAATCTTCGTTTGATTGCAAACCATGCCCAGTGTGTCGTGTGTAGGTGTCAGCGTGTATCACTAATCCACAGCAATGCACTCATGATTAGTGAAGAGAATCTCCGGGAGGTTTGGGGAGCTGGTTCTCAATCTGCAAGCAGCCTGTGGGGTCGCGTGTTTTCCTCTCTGTACTACCACATTATCTGCTGCCTCCCAAAGTGACTCTAAGGGGCTCAGAACTCCAAAGGTCCAAAGTTGTTTCCTTCAGTGAGTGCTTGCACTTCTCACTGGTGCTAGTCAGAGTCACTCATCTGCACCTGAGGGGAGAGACTGGCCCAGGAACAGAGGCCAGTTCACTGTTGTTGGTTGACAAAAATTTACCCTTAGAAATTGAGGACTAAAGGCCGCTCTTCACCCATCGGTATCCTTGAACGTATTGCAAGGATTTTCAAAGCAGAGGGGCATCTCGCATGGTTCAGGTCAAGTAACGGAGTTCAGCTGCAGTGAGTCACTGGGAGCTCTGGTTAGGTAAGAACATGAGGATGCGCTACGGAGGTGCAATGCAAAAGCAGCAGTGGAGGGAGGGAGAATGGCCATAGGATGGGGTTGAAGCTGTAATTCACTTTTCAAGGTTTTTTATCTCTGGGTTCAAACTTTGATGTGATTTTTCTAGGAAGATTTCCCTTTGCTTGTGGTAGCGAGGAAGTTGCCTGCAGTGAATGTCTGTAGTGAAAATTCTGACTTCCATTAAGCGGTGCGGGGCTGCAGCATGGAGCCTATGCAGCGTCCGATCCTGCTCTTTTTGAAGTTAGTGGGAAACTGGCTAGCCATTCTAACCAGACAATAAATGAGCCTGTGCAGCCAGGACGTGTAAAGTTTGGAGAACCTCAACTCCGACTTGCTTCATTAAGAGTCGAGCTCCCTGCATGAACTGCATGATTAGTTGTGCAGTAAGTCACAGTTCACCTCACCAAGGAGACACTTCGTAGCGTGACATTGTGTCAGGGTTAAACAGACACGCTGAAGAGGTGTTGTGCCACACTGCGAAAACGACAAGTGGGTGAGAAAAGTAGTGGAGCTGCCATTCTTTGTACTCAAAGCCAACATGGGAATGAACCTGTTAGGATTTAATTGAATCCTGAGCGTTCATTCCATACACATCCGCAGTCCAGCACAGGGGGCTGCGATGCGCTGCTCCATGCAGGGTTTGTGCAATGAACTCATCCTGCCGAGCGCATAGGAAAACTCCACCTCGACAGGACTTTCGGCATGCATGACAGCTACTCTGTGAATCTCAGTTTTCTTGGTCATCTGACGTTGCTGGTTTTCCAATGACAGAAAAGCTAACGCACTGTTGCTAAAACGATGCCTTTGGAATTCATTTATACACATTTTGCACCTGAGCTTCCTATTTGAAGTACTGGCTCAGCTGGGTTATGACAGCTGAGTCATAAAGCCCCCAGAATAAACGTCTGACAGCGCTACTGTACTTGTAGTAGGGTAGTGCTGAGAAGGGGCTGCTCTCATTTCTCTGAATCTTCTCTATGTTCCTCTGTGCATTCAGTGTGTTTGTATATATATGGATATGTGTGTATATTTATATATCCACATACATATATGAAATTAAGCATATACATAACCAACCCGCTGTTTTTTACAATTCATCACCAAGAAAAATTGGATTCCCAAAATTACCTTGCCCAGAGTCTGTGGAAATGTGGACCTTCAATTCGTTATGGCAGTAAATTTTGCAGGTCTCTTTGAAAACGGAAAGCTGACATTTCTCTCACTGTGTATCAGACACTGGTTTAGAGCATTTTGCATCTAGCAGACACATTCAGCCTCATGGAATAATCTGTCAGACTTTCATAATGCAGGTATAAATTGCCTAAAAGAGATTATTCTATGCATTCTAAAAATCCATACGAAAGACAGTCCCTGAGAGGTGAGCCTGCTATAGAAACTACCGGTCAGTTTTCAATGCTTCTGGAGTTCTAATTTCATTTTGAACAATAGACCAATTATCATTGCTCTGGACTAGCTTGTTAGTCATGCACTGATATGTGTAATTAAATATTTCTTGAGCCCAGAGGGAGCACATTTACACTTTAAAGAGGGACTGCTAAGCTAAAAGATAATTAGCATCACATGTGAGGGCTTTGCTTAAAATATATATCTATTATGCTATCACTTCTCGCTGTGTGCAATGGCATTTACTAACACTGCTCACTTTAAAAACGGACAAATTCTTATTTTGCCAGCTAATTAGCGGTTGCCAGTGTCATTTTTGTGATGTTGCAGCTAGTAATATGAGCCCAGTTGCATAGTCACAAAAGTGATCATTGGAAACTGTGACTCTGCTGCAGGGACAATGTGGGAAACCCCTTTTCTGAGCCTCTAACGACCTCTGACCTTTGCTTGCTGATGGTTTGCATGACGATTTCTTTTTCACTCAATGAGCCAAGGGTTGGTTTGTATTACTAATCATTTTTCTGAGTTAATGCTTCCTGTATATGTGTATATATATATAATATATATTTTCTTCTACATCCGAGAACTTTGCTTACTGGTGAATTTTCAGCTCAGTCTCATTAGCCAGAATTAAGAATGAAATGAGATGTTGCCGCACTGCTAACTATTTTCACAAACTATATATAGACAAAGCCATGAACCAGCCGGATGGAAACCCCGTGTTTTAATGTGTTTTCTGAAATGTGTGATAATGCAAGTGTTTGAAACGCCTTCAATAAAGCTGACAAACATAAGGTGTCTTTGCCTAGCGTGTGTGTCTGGCTGTCTGATTTCCTGGGAGGTCTGGTGTGCTGATAGGCTTAGATGGCGTTTGTCGCTGAAATTGTATTAGGACTTTGGTAGCTGGCTAGTCACAACATGCAGTCCCACCTTAGTGGTGCCCTGCCAGGAACAAAGGAACCATGAGCAAAAATGGTAAATACCCTCTGTAGCCACTAGCTTTTATTTAACACTTTACATGCCAAACCCACTCTTTGCTAACATGCGTGGTGGGGAGGGGGGAGGATGGCCAGCTGCCTGTAGGGGACTGCAAACTGATGCTATCAGGTGTTGCTGGCAACATCTCAAATATCATTTACTGCCCAGTGCAAAAGCTAAATATCAGACACAGAAGGAGCTGATCCTCAGATACAGCCCCCAAGAACTGGGCGGTTCATCCGTGTGAACATTCTACTGCAGCGTATGTTGTTGAATTTTGCTTGGTGGTACCTGCTTGTGGATGCATTTCTTGGCATCTAAATGGTCCGCTTCACTTCAGATGCTGCTCAGGAACTTAGCACTTGCTTCATAGAACATTGTTCTACTGCATTAATCACTTACATCCAAGGAAGAGAGAGAGAGAGAGAGAGAATGTCTCTGCAAGAATGATTTACATGAGTAAGCAGAAGAGGACGAGTTGTGGGAAAAGTCCTGAATTCTAATGTTTAGATGAGGATCATGACGAGAACCTGGTACTACTACCAATGCTGGGTTAGAATCTTAAACAGTAAAAAGCCTAATGTGAAAACATGGTTTCATGGCCAGCACCAGCATCTCTGTAGCCTGTTTGGCTTGAGTTCCAGGTACCCTGACTCCCTGTCAGATGCAGAAGGTTAGGCATCTTCAGGCTATACTGCAAGCCATGTTTCAAGCTATGTGCATGTTTTCACAGCACAGATGTTAGTGAATAGATGAACAGCCAAAACCTAAATGATTCAGGAGGTTAGTTGTGGTTTAAAATTCATAATAACATCATATCACAGTTGCCAAATTCTAGCAGCTATCTTCAGTTTAGCAGTCAGGATTCCGCACTGGTCCAGGGACTGTTAGTACTTTGGAGCACCCCTGGGAAGCTGCCCCATGCCCATGGATTGGTTTTATAGGAGACCTTCTAGCTGCAGCAAACCCAAGCATGTCATCAAGTAAATTGAATGGAAGGTTCTGATTTCTTGGAGCAATGCTTTCCTGTTTTAGCCCTGGTTCAGCTTGTCTTGTTACCATATGTGTGCATATTTTATGGCTTTTTGTGGGCCTGTGACATACTTGACATGCAAAATATATCTCAGAGCAGAAGAGATGGGTTTGAATGTGAGTTTTGTAAGTCAATTTAAAGAGATCTAAACCCATTCTGTGGGCTCGGTTCTTAGAGTGAGTATCTCGGTTTGCTTCAGCGCTAGCAAATCCCTTCATTGCGTTTACAAGTCAACAGACCTGTAGCTGTACTTCTGTGGGTTGACTTGACATCTTCTCTTGCAATTGAGACTGTTTAACCAGGAAGCTGTAAAAGGCAGTAACGTGTAAATATCAAATACATACGGCATGTGCGCTCGAATCAAAGCAGTAGAGCTTGCTGGTGGTTTTAGTTGCTTTCTTGCAACAGAATCCCTTCTGGAGTTGTGTGAGAATCTTCTCAGGAAGTTTGGCATTTGCCTTTCTGGAGAGTAGTGGCTTTAGAAATCACAGCTCAGTATGCTGCAATAGCCCTGTTTTAGTTGGGATTCGGAGCGATGCCCCTCGATATTTCTTTGAGCAAGTTCATGACCTCAGAGTTGGCTTTCAAAGTAAAGCATCTCAAGGTAGCGGTGGTTGTGTAGCTGAGGCACAGGACATCTGAGAGAAGAGATTGTTCCTTTTTCCTGGCCAGCAGTGATAATGGGATGCTTTCTGGGGCTTCTGGTGAATCGAGATGACGCGTGTCACTGCTTGTTTATTAGGAAATTATCCACAGGCTGTTTCTGTAAAGACTGCAGTGTTTGCTTTTTCTTATTGCGTGTTTTTGTCGGCTGACTAATGAACCTGTGTGTAATATGCTTAATTCATTTTTTTATGTCTGTTTTATTTCAGAAAAGTAAACAAGTGCTACAGGGGTCGCTCTTGTCCAGTAGTTGTTCACTGCAGGCAAGTATAATTTCTGAAACAGCTTCAGAGGGACATGTCTGTGTAAGAATTTGATAGAGATATAAACAACATGCGCAGATTAAAGCTTTGGATGAATCGCCAAACAGATAGTGAGACGGGCTGAAGGTATTGCATTCACTTATTTCTTACTGCTAATCCTTGGGATCTGTTTCCCTAATAAAATTATCCTTGCCTATGATTTCCTAGATGTGCCATGACTTCACAATGAGTAGCCACCATTTCCAATAGCAGTAGCACTTAAATCTCTGTCTGAGCGTCAGTGTTTCCTCGCACTCCTTCCCAGTGCAGTCGTCTTTATTGTGTTAACATTCCCTTATGTTGTATTTCTTCTTTCGCTTGCTTGCTTTTAGTGATCATGGTAAGAAGAGGGCAATGTCAGAGCGGGAACCTGCCCAGAGCCTGAGTAATCCTTTAAGCACAGATTATCTTTAGGCCTGCCAGTCTGATAAATGCACGTGAAAGCTATCAAGCAGGTTAATGGAAAACTTTATCACAGTAACATTAATTTGGGGGTTTGCCATGGGAGGTTTGGAGTTACAAGGGGAATGCTGCTCTTCTTTATTGAATATACACTTCTAGATGAGGAAGATAGGAAAACAGCCCTGCTAAGAGGCAGCGTCTTGTCGTGTGTCTCTCCACTTTGGCTGGGAGTGAGGAGGGCCAGAACATGTTTCTCACATGTGGCTCAACACAGTCACCTTCCACTGGATGCAAGGAGCACTCTGAGGAAGGCTTCTTTGCATGGCCTTCAGGGGGCTGAGACAAGAAATGTGATGCAGAATGAAGACCCTTCACGTTCCTTGCTCGTTCCTTTCTGGGATGGATGGAAATGTGCACCATTGGCTCAGCAGTTTCTGTTTTCCCTGGGTCTGATTGCTGTCTTGTCTCTCATTATTCAGCTTAACTAATAAGATTGTGTCTTTGTTCCCTTCACAGACTTAGGGCAAAAAAATAGTACGATTACCTCCTTTTCTCTAAGCAGCGATGTAGTGACTGAAAGAAGAAATCCTCTCTACAGAGACTTAACAGAAATCGTTTCATAGCCTGCCCGTAAGCAGAAAGCAGTAACCTGCTTCATGCTGTTCCATTCTTTTTCCTTTCATTAATTCTTGCGCACAAATTGAGCTATCAATAAAAATAATGGCTTAATTAATAAAACTCCATACCAGTCTAATTGGTCACACATGCACCTTTGTAAAAATTTGGGGGAGGCAAAGAAAAAAAGCTTTTACTTAAAGTCTTAATTATGTTTGCTAACAGCAGCTCTAAAAGAGCATCACGCTGGCAATTACACATTGCTCTCTCAAAGGGACACAAGCTGCATTCAGATGAGGGAGCTTTTCCCCTCCCAAGGCCCGCTCTCACATCTCTGAGGGATGACTGATGATGAACAACAGTTAGAAGTGTTTCTTAGGAATTATGGGGTAATATTTCTTCTGTTCATTGCAGCTAAGGAGGAATTAAAGGGAAAGGGAGAAGGAGAAAAGAAACCACTGTACGTCATACAGCAAAGAGGGACTGCAGTCCCTCCGTAATCAGTTGCAGTTCTGAACAGGTCTCTGTGCAGTCCCTCTGACCAGATGCAACCCTGACATTTTGTGACGGCAGTAACATCCTGATCTCACAGGAGAGGACTCAAAGCTCGTTACATGTTTGCTTTCTGAACGAAAACAGTGTCCTGTTCCAGGATTTTTCCACTGTCTTTGGAAATACTTTTCTCTCATAAACACACTCTAATTTAAAAATGGAAGCAAGCAAGCCCTGCTGTCCGAGTGGGATGATAGTTAATCTTCCACAAACAGCTTGTGTTAATTCAGCGCAAGCGTCCTCTCCTCTCTCAGCACGCTCCGTCAGCCCCTCATTCTCTGCTCTCCCCCGTGGGTAACAGCGTAACGTTAAGGGCAGGTACCTTCATGTTGAGTCCAGATGCGCATTGATCGGCTTTATTTTGTCTTTTTCACTTTCTGTTGGCAGTGATGGTGCGGGAAGAAGTGGAACCTACATTCTAATTGACATGGTTCTCAATAAAATGGCCAAAGGTGAGAATCGAAAGGCTTGTTACTTCCTCAGTACGGGAAGATGTGCTTGTGTTGCCATGACGACGCGGGGAGCAATATTCACAGAAAATCTGAGAATAAATTACAGGCAAATTGTGCTCTCTCCTGAACGCTCACAAGTGCTATTTTCATAGCGATTTCTAACAACAAACCTGAATGCGAGAAACTTTGTGAATGAGCAGGTGTTTTTGTGCTGTTGAGAAATAGGTTGAATTTTTTAATTGATTTTCATTTATTTGGATTAGTCATTAAAGTTTTTAGACTAAGATAGCTGTGGGGCTTTACAGTGAACCAGACGGCGTTTTAAGGAGAGACCTTGTGCAGTGGAAACTAAACAAAAACCAGCCATTTGCCTCTCCTAATGACTGAGTTCTTGGTCTGTCATTATGCACAGGTATGCGTTTAGAGAAGGAATTCTTTGTTACCATAGTATTACTTTATACTGGGAAACGTTATTTAGAGGTTGGAGCCCTAATCCCTTTACGTTTGTTGTTTAAAACCTTCCAAAACAGACATCCACATGTAGCTTAAAAATACACTGCATGCCTTGTGGTCGTCTGCAGTTGCCTCCTGCATATCCCAGTCCTCTGGGACACAGTGGCCCTGAAAAGCGGTTTTCAGCAGTTTCTTGCTGCCCGGGTCCTCTGTTAAGCTGTTTCATCCAACACGGTCTGAATTTTCTGCCTGTGTGCATCGTCTGGAACTCGCTGCTGATGCCGAAAGAAGCTGCGTGTTTGCCCTCTCCTTAGCCCTGTACTGCAGAACAGCTTTTTCAGTGGAATGAGATCAGTTTTTCATGCTTGTACGAAAAAAGTGTTTGAGCTCAGGGAAGGAACAGGGAGCTTTTTCCCGTGCTCGTAACGTGGCACGTGACAACCCGGTCTGTAGAAACACAAGCGAGGGTATGCCATACAATTAACGTGGGCCTTCGTTAGGCATCTGTGCGACTCGTTTCGGTCACGAGCATGAGAAGCCACGATGAAAACTAGATTTAAAGTACATGCCATTTACTCGCATAAAGAAGCAGATGAGAAGTATTTGCTAGCGCGGGGCTTTCAGCCACTTAAGGGAGGGTTGACTTTGTTGTAAAAGCACTGAAGAATGCCATTTATTGACTCCATTGTACCATGTAATGTCAAATTCCATTTTAAGTGTGGGCTTAGCGCTTCACAATGCCAGACAAGTCATGTGAAACTGGCCAGAGAAAGGCGTCACAGGGCTTTTCGGAGACCGGTCACCCCCATTTTGTTCTTGACCTGCTCCCCTCTGCCCACGGGGGTGTGCGGCGCAAAATCCCCTGACCTGGCGCTTTGGCTGGGGTTTAAATGAAGGATCAAAGGGCAGAGCGGGCACCCCGGCCCTGCCGAGGTGGGCCTTTCCCAGGCTGTCACACTGTGCGGCCGCCAAAGGTTTTGTTCGGGCGGGAGCCGAGGCCCAGCCTGTGCGGCCGGGGCCCTCTTTGTCTGGCCTGAGAAGCTGGAGGCCCAGGTTGAGGATCCAGTGTTCATCAAACGATCAAAGGCCTGGAGCCCTGGACACGAAATCTTTCTTCCCGTTTCCTTTTCTTAGAGAATGAATTGCACGAGTGGCAAAGAATGCCCTTTCCAAAGCTTTGTGTGCGGAGCGCGAGGGCGAACTTCAGAGTCCTCGAGAGCCGAGCGCAGGGAGGGAAGTGCGCGCTCCATCTGGGCCCAGCTGCGGGGCCGGCGGCGCCCAGCTCCACTTTCAAAAAGGCTTTTAAGGATTAGGGCCTTCAGCCTTTGAGGGCAAAAAAAAACCCAGCCAGAAAACCCACCCGAAAACAGGCTTCTCAGAATAAACAGAGAATAACTCGAGGTTCTTGTTCCAGTGCCCGGGTTATTAGCGGGCAGACAATAATGCGCCTTTAAATCAGAGTAAATACAGGAGCACTTGGTGTCAGCAGTGGGAAAGCAGAAAGAAATCAGCAAGTGCCTCGGCTCTTTAGCGGGTTTCTAATAGGGCACGGTGAGAAAAGGAGCTCCTTTTCCATGTAAGGCTGCTCTAGCCTGCGTTCTCCTAGACAGTGAACTGTAAATGCCTTTGTTATTTGCAATGTCTTCCCCTCCTGCTCATTGAGTTAGTGCTAAGTCTATTAAACACGGAATAAATTCATATCTTCCCCTCTCTTGGCTGTTTCCCTTCCCCCTGCTCTTTCTGATGCTGAAAACCACCGTAGAGACCTATTCCTATAGCCTAAAGCAGGGGAAAAGACATCAGGTTGGTGAGGACATCCCCCACAACACCCACCATGTCAGTCTGACAGCCCTGGCCCCTCTGAGAGAGTAGGGATTATTTGAAGAAAGCAGAGCTCCCTATTTCAGAGTGTTTGCAGGGTGGGAAAAGAAACGTCCCTCAGTGTAGCTGGGGCTGGGGTTGAGCTGGGAGGAGAGAATGCAAAGAATTGGCAGGAGCCCTCGCTCAGCAGCCATGTTCCCAGCCCCCAGCTGCCTCTGAGGACCAGTGGGGCTTCCTCACCTCGGCACAGCACCGGGAAGGGTCTTCCAGTGGGTTGGGGTTTTCATGCATTTCACTGTCCTCTGCACAGTAGTCGTAATAACCACGTCTGTGCATTCACCCCAAACAGCCTCTCCAGTAATCTTAGATAGCAGAGCAGTGGGAGAACAGCACTGCTCCCACTCCTGTGTCATGTCACGGAAAGTCTGACACACAAGTGTACTCTTTCACTTAGCTTTCCCGGTAACTTCGTGCTGTTGTCTGTCATGCGGTTTATTCCTAGAATTATCTTTCTTGCTGCAATAACATTCAGAGTGGTCGTAAACCCTGACCCTATGCCCTCCGCACTAACACCACCATTGGAAGTGCTGAATCTGGCCTTCAGCCGAACATCATCTGGCTCTGGTAACTTCTTGCACTGGTTTTACACAGCTGATCTTAGGACAGCGTTAAGGCAGTCACCAGCTCTCTTTTTTCCCTGACAGACAGCTAAGAACAAGCTTTAGCGCTGAGCGAGAAGCTGAGAAGTCATTCATTTCAGCCTCACGTGCACTTCCACAATTCCAAGCAAACACCGGAAGCGGTGATGGAGGTTTCCTCGGATAACACCGCTGGCAGCATTGCTGTCAGACAGAACAGTTTTCTGAGGCTGATTTCTGCTGGGAATTTCAGCATCCCTGGTACATTCACACGTTTTGTTCTTTGTTTCTAGGGAGAATAGACTGATTTGAATGTAGTCTACGTGACAGTCCTTCCTCACCCCAAACTCAGAGTAACTCTGAGCTGATGAGGGTTTTTCCTTCTGTGTGGTGGAGGAAAGCGGAGACTGTTCTCATTTGTTGTTTTTCCTGCAGGCTGATTGTAGCCAGTGAGAGTTTTATATATTGCAGCCACTTCTATTGAGGATTTCTGGCATGAGAAAGAAAAAAAATGAGATTATGAGTCTTCCAACTTTAATTTTTCTGGACCGAAAGGCTTGTACAGCGGAGATAATAGTTCGATTTGTAGATATTAATCCAGCCAGCAGCTGTTTGGGGTTTGCTGACCGTCCATTTCCTTGTGTTTGAACTAGCTGGAACAAGATGAGTCAAAGGGAAGGCAAATATGAATTTTAAAATCCTTTTATAGTATTGATTCCCAAGTTCTGAAACCCAGCGAAAAAAGATTCAATTTAGCAAAGCCGAACTAGAGGTTTATGCTCTCATAATCAGTAGCTCAGACTATAATTGATGAGCACACGTGCTCTGGCCTGGGCTGGCTGAGGAGGTTATCTCCCTAAGTCCTTTCCTTGCCCCCGCTACCCTATTGTCTGTGGTCTTGTGAGTCAGCTTCTGAGCAGATGCAGTTTGTACCGTGACATTTTCAGGCAAAACAAAAGGTTCCTTGATTTGCCTTCTGACTCCTCGTCGTGATCAAATGCTTGTGGCTAATCTGAACCCTCGCTGAGGTTTTGCTTATCTGCAGCGGGGGTTTAACGATTGTAATGAAGTCGTGTGGCTAGCTCCTCTCTGAAAGGGTTGTACGAAAGAACATGCTTGCCTGTGTTTGTGTTCACGTGGATGCAGTCCGCTCGCTTTCGAGTCATCGTGCAAAGTCGGAGAAGTTTGTGGTATCAGTATCCCAGTAATGATGAGGCTGGAAAAGACCTTAAAGATCATCCAGTCCAACCAGTGGGGTTCAGTTGTGCTGACACAAGTTTAGGGCAGACTGTTCGTGAGTGCTTTTGGTGAGTGAGGGGAGAGCTCTGCAGCCCACCATCCCCCTTCAGTCATGGCAACAAAGGTTAAGATGATGCGTATGTCACAGTGGTTGAGAGAGTGATCAGTGCAAAAGAGAGATCACTTTTTAAACGATGGTACGTAACGGGGGGAGGGCAGCAAGTGGGCATGGAAATGGGCAGGCTTCTGGAGACAAATCCGTGAGAAAATCCAATGGCATTTAAAAAATCCATTAACAATTTTCAGGTTCTAAGTCTGCAGGTCTTTTCTGTTTGGGTGAGAGAGATGCTTACTGCTAGGAGTAAGCATACCAAACGCAGGCCAGGAGACCCCAAAACCCAGGTGCTTTGCTATCTGCGAGGCTGTCTCGGTCCTCAGCAGCAATAAAGCCCACCACACATCTGAAATGCTGCAGGTTAAACCTCTGAAGGAAGGTCTTAGGGTCCATGCAGCCACATCGTGCGTTCTAAGGCCAGTTTTCCAAATGAGCTGCATTTATGTATTGTAACTGTTGTGTCATGAGTTACCCTGGAAACACAGTGGGCAAAGAGTGCTCGAGCCTGCAGCCCTTCCCAGCACATAATTAATCACGAGAGCTGGGCCCCCTGCTAGGCGCAGGAGCTATAGGGACTGCATAGGACAGCTTTTCAGGTCCAGCCTGTGGTGCTCAGCAGACGCTCCCTGTTTTCCTTGTAAACCCATTTTCATGTGTTTCGAAGCTTTTGAAACGTTGCTGACACTGCAGAGCCATGAATGAGTGGTTCTGAAACAAAGATGGAAATGTAACTTGTCCTGTGAGATGAGCGGCTGACCGTGGGGAAGGGGTGTTGGTTGATGCTCCCGGCCTGTGCCCTGTAGGCTGTGTCCAGAGATGGTTTCCTTCCTGGCACACAGAGATTTCAGAAACACCAGTTTGTTGATGTAGTTCCTCTGGTTTTTGTTTTAGCTGGTTTCACGCTCAGATTTCTCTGGAAGAGCCACGTTTCTGAAGTTATTTGCCGTTCTCTGGATTTCATTGAAAAATAACTGGGATGAGGAAAGTGTGGTGGAAAGCACTCGTAATTATTCAGGGTTTGGAGCAAAGGGATTGTGAAGAAAGACTGATCAGACACGGGCAGTTCCTTGGGAAAGGCAGCGCGAAGGGGGGTCCCCATAGAGCATCAGGAGACCCTGAAAGGAATGTATTGATGTCAGTAAGCAGCTTGAGATAGTGACTAATTTGAAAACAAGAGGTCATTGACTGAAAGCAAGGAGGAGACAAGCAGATAAGGAATTTGGACAGCATTTTTCCACACAATGGCTACGTTAGAATACGGAGAAGTGCAAAAGCTGGTCACAGCAGTGCTGTGCTGTCGGTCTGAGGAGCAGCTGGGCAAATGTTTGGAAAAGGAGGGTTATCTGCAGAGTGAAGAACTACTTTTTCTGTAGCTAATCTCATGCAGCAGTCCATAGCAGGATTTGAAGAGAGGTGTTTAATTGACCAGATGGTAGTCTTCTGGCTGTAAAGGGTACGATGTACAGTACCTAACTGAAGGTGCAGTTTAGATGAGTGCACTGTGGTTTTCCAGAGGGATTGCTGGTGAGGGTTGCATATCTTACTCCACAGGCAGTATTACTCATTACCTTCACTTTTTTGCGTGCAGTAATCTAGGCACACTCCTTTTAGCTTCTGTGGAGGCTGGGGGGAATCCAGATGTAAAAGGGAAAGGACTCCTCTATGTACAGTGCCATGTGATGTATTCTCATGCACAGTGGAAATGAGAAAGGATTGGGGCTCAAGTTAGCATCCTGTCTGCATCCAGTTGCAGCGAGTGGCTTCTGCTTGTTATTTCTGCATTGACAAAAGGTTGGGGTTTTTTAGTGTGGGCGGTGAAGTTGCCATTTGGGTCACAGTTAGGCGTTAGCAGCACTTCTGCGTCAGAAATGCAGGCGGGTCCGTGGTTCAGGTGTACGTTGGGTCCATCCCTAACTGCACGCACACACGAACGACGACTTGTTCATGTGGCAGGAGGAATAGGTTTTCAGTTAAAATGCCAGCCTGAACACACTCATCGTGTCTGTTCGCTCTGGAAGCGCACGTCCCTCACGGGGTTCTCGCCGATGCTTTTCTCTTCCTGCGAAAAGCATCAAATGATTCTCCTGGCCAGTCACAATCTACAGCACCACAACAGCAGACATCTGGAGATCTGCAAATGAAAAGTGCTCTTCTGTTTGCAATTTGTAGCTGTTGTTGGGGTCCCTTTTAAAGCTCTAATATTGTCAAGTGTGTGTATGTAATGGACACTCAGACAGTGCGAGCTGAAGGAAGCAGACGCTCTTGTTTCTCTGCATCAGAGCACTATGCAAACAGCAGTTGTTCTTACAGGTTTTCCACTTCTGTGGCCTTCCCTACAGGACACTGCGATTACTTTATCTTGTCACCTTGATTCCGTGATGCTTTCTGCTTTGCTCCTTCCATCAAAGTTGCAAACTGTGGGGGTAAGGGAGGAGGAGAAGGCAGAAGTCTCAAAGCCATTCTCGAACACAGTTCAGTCTGGCAGATGAATGCTGCCATTTGGGAGCCTAAAACTGCAGTGCGGAAGCTCAGCTGCTCTCAGCCCAGGTTAGTTCCAGCTCACGTTAGCCATATAAAGCCCCTAGGGTTAAGCATCTCACCTAACCTAATTTTCTGCATCTCCTCAGTCATCAGTGGACAATGGTACGCACCTCTGGAGGGTAATCCTCAGGCAAATGAATTACCTGTCAGAGCTTCTCCTCTCTCTCCTAGGTGTTGGGAGAGGAGATGACTAACTCCAATTTGAACTTCAAGGATGGCTGGAGTAGATGAGATGAGGCTGGGCCTCTGAGACTAAACTAGTTAGTAAATATTACCGGTATGCCATTAAAACTAATGGTCAGTGAAGAAGTGCTGTTACACTCCCCCTAGTTATGACCCGTTCTTCTTTAATCAGATTGAGTTTGCCCCTCATATGGTGTGATTAAGTGTTTCGCTGCAACATTAAGTACTCAGTGGGGCAAACCCTCACTGGAGCAGCTACGTGAGCTGTCCTTTAGAAGATGTCAGTGGGAGGCTGGAGGCACCTAGAGCTTTAGTGGTATTGCTGATCTATAGAGTATCGGTGCCTCCAGCTAGCTTGGGCGTTGGGGACAGTGCAGCACTACAGTAGTCACGTGTTGCTGATAGACACTCCAGACTCCCCAGAGAGCCCGCTTCTGTTTCTGTACACTGACAGCCAGCAGTATCGATGGGCCTTTTTTGTGTTGGGGTCCTGGCAGACCTGCGTCTAGTTACTGTCTGTCCTTCTTGAGAAGCTTTCTCTCCTTGAGTTTCCCCAGGTCATGTGTGCTCTCTTCCTAAGGCAAAGGTAAGTGCAGAAAAGGGCCGGAAGATTTTGTACTGAACACAGGAAAGCCCACTTGTCAGAGTCCTCACGTGCACGGGGAAGAAAGGCAGCATAAAGCCACTGTGCACAAGTTTGCTTTGACCACAGAGCATCATTTTGAGGCATGAGTCATACAGCCATCACCCAAACATGAAAAGCGCTTGTATTCCGAAACGCAGGCACGCTGTGAGGAGACAGCTCACTGTCCTTGTTGGCACTGGGGTTTTGCCCTCATTTTCTTTGTCACGTGTAGTTTTGCCATTTCACGATGCTGCAAGTGGTTGTTCGCTGGCGGTCCTGCCTGCCTGTGAGTACTGCACTGTGCGTGATGCCGAGGCTGAAGGACTGCTGATAGCGGCATTCCGCACTTATTAATTGGGCCCTTTCCAGCTGCTAGCAGCAGCACTGGAAAGGACTGTGTTAGGGACTCTTCCTTGGAGATTTTAACGAGCCGGTTTTTAATCTGACCTAACAAGTGCTTTTGCCCTTCAAGGCGTAATTCAAAATCTATACAATATATTAAATATAAGAAGAGGCATTAAGCAGAGAGTATCTGACCAGAATGAAACAGAATGCCTCCTGCTGCAAAAAGAGAGGCACTTGACAGGTCCTTCCCTTATTCCCCGTAGTACTGCGGGGTTTGTTTCTTCTGGTTGCGATAGATGCTTATTGCCACACAGATCATCATCATCATCTCCTTCAGGAGAAAGGGTAGCAGTGCTAATAATCCCCCTTTCACATCCACTCAGCACGACTCCTACCTCATATAATCAGCTTTGTGATCACTTTATGGTCAAGGTGGGGAAGAGAAGGAGGGCTGAGAAAGGTGCAAAGTGTACTGGAAAATAAAATGGAGACTCTCTCGAGGTTCTCTCCTCTCTAGTGTCCAGGTACCTTCATGGATTTGCCTTCATCACAACTTACTAGGTAGGGAAAAGATGAGTCATTTTATAAATGAGGGTGTGAAACAAGGGAGGAATTTAATCGGCTGACCGGAATGGCAGGAAGTCAGTGTCTGGGGCTGGAGGAGAACCGCAGTGTCTAAACATAGCAGCCTAACGACCAAGCCATCCTTCAGCACCCACGGTATCAGATTCAGAGCTGCTCTGCAGAGTTTTCATCTGGGGTTTTTTAAGATCTGAAAGTTGTTCCCAGCTAGAAAAATCCTTTTTAATGTAATATTGATGAGTGACACGTATTTGTGAGACGTCACAAAGAAAAACTCTTCAGTTTGGGTTATCTTAAAAGAACACCCCCCTCTCCCCCCAAATAACTGCTTTGATGAAGTATTTAAGGATCATTTTATTTTTATAAATAGACAGAAAACTCAGCACATCTAGGATCTAAAATATTCCGTTTAATACAGTCCTTTAATATAAAATTCTATCAGTCTCACAGAATCGACGTTGTCCTTCTCATTAGTAATGAATAAAGTAGGACTTTTGACTCTGCTTTCAGGGCAGGCATGTTCAAACCTGTTACGTAAGAACCGAGTCCCACAGCTTGCCTTGATCAGGGCAGAACGCTCACGCGTGTCTGTGACAAGCGCTGAGTGTTCTCGGGACTGAGAAGGAAAGAAGCAAGAAGCCAGCAGACGTTTTCCCGTGCACACGCTCTGCAGTGCGCTGAACCTGAGCCCACACCTCAGTGATGCACCTTCTACTCTCCCGCCTGGCTGGTGCCTTAGGAGGTGTTACCCCTCTGGAGAAGCTGTCTGTCGCATCCTTGCACCATCACAGCGACAGCAACGCTCCCACAATGTGGAAGGGATTATCCTCCGCAGAGTGTTCCTCCTGTTCCTTGTGCTTATCAAAAGGGGTCCCCTGCCACGTTTAGGGGGTGGAGAAGACAGGGAGGATTTCATGATTGCAGCCATAAAACTAAGGTGAGGCAATTCACGATGGTACCAATATTGCAAGCTGCTGCTGGTCACCTCAGGGAGCCCAGTGCTGTTGTTTACTGCAGGAGGACAAAGGAATTCCGCTTTTCCCGTGTTTTTTCGTGCTGGGTACTCCACTTATGCAGCTATCCGAGGGCAAACACTTTAACCCCTTGAGATCTGCTAATCAGGAGCACCAGCTGCTGAGTGCCAGTGTGCATCCTGCGTTGGTGCCTGCGGGGAGAGAAAGGGTTGCAAGGGATGTGACCCTAAACTTCAGAAACTGCTGCTCTCCCTGAGGGCAGAGTACCATTCTGCTGGCATCTTCTCGTGTTTTCTTAGAGTTCATGCGGTTAACGCTCCTGATGTGGCTCATTGTGCTCCTGATGTGGCTGCTGCTGTGAATGCCTCAAGCCGTAGGAAGATGACAGTTAATTACTGAGGTTAAAGCCTGGCTTGCACTGGTGTGGAAGTGCTTTTGGAGGTAGACACTCAGCTAGCTCACTGAACTGCTAAGGGCAGGAGGAGGTCTGGTGCTGTCTGGCTCACGGAGAGGTCCTGCAAATGCATGATGGGTGTGAACAAACCATTCGGTGCACATCACACAGCCATTTTCCACAGTGCTGCTGGTACAGCTTCAGCTCAGTCTTGCACCGGTGCGTTTGTCACTTCATCTAAACAAGCGATGAAATCCACTGCGGAAAAGGAACCTGTCACAGGCACGAGCCAGATGTATTTCCTCCAGACTAAAACGAAGTCAGAAGGTGGAAAGGCACTTTATCCCTTAAAAGCTTTCTCCTTTATCCCCCTCTTTATTTTTTAAACCAGAACCATCAAGCAGGCAGGTGTGTACGGGGGTGGGGGCAGAAAAGGTAGAGAAGATTGCCTTGCTGACGTATTTTGTGTTCTCTTTCTGCACTCTGCAGCTTGGGTTTGTAACCCTTCGTCTAGACTATTTGTTTTATAACAATGAACTGACGTCCCTACCTGTTCTTGCACTTCGCAGTTCAGTAGCCTGACCAAAACACTTCCCGCAGTGGGTTCCCTTGGAGTCGGTGCGTAGAGTTTGTCCAGCGTTTACCGTAACGCACCGCATCAAATTCAGGTTGCGTGTGGGCTTCCCAGATAAGCGGTGTTCATAATGCCTTAGCACTGTGTGCATGCTTTGCAGCCATCCCAGTGACAGAGTGGTTTGACCCTAGTGTCCTCTAACGTCCTTAGATGCAGTGTCCCTCTCTCCCCATGTCGTGTAGTGCGCGTTGGTGTTTTTGTCAGCTAAAATGCCTCAGAAGCACGAGTAAGGTGTTACTGGGTGCTGTAGAACACTAGCCCGAACCGCTGTGCTCTCAGATGAAAGAGAAGGCCTCAGTCTGGCGAAGAAGATGTTGAATGTGTGTCAGATTTCAGCAAGTAATTCCTGAGAGAGTTGGAAGCTCGCGCCGCAGCTGAATGCCGAGCTCCTCTCGCCTGTGAAGGCCGGCTGGCTTCAGCTCCCTTTGTGCCTTGGAAATCAATTCGTTTTGTCCATCTCTGTCACCAGAGAGCTCTGTACAGACTGTCGCACACACCAGTGGCAGGGAGCTGAACTGACAGAACGGAGCCCCAGTCTAGTGGAAGTTTGAATAGAAAAATGAAAGCCCCCGTCACAAAATGAGACTTCGTAGTGGACTGGCAGTATCTGTTTGCCTCGTTCCTGTTAGGCACACTAAGAGGGCAGAAGCAGAACGTGCAGCGGTGGATGCAGAGGAGGAAAACAGACCTCCTCACACAGAGAGAAAGCAAGCCATGCTGGCTTTATCCTGTGCCAGGATAAAGAAGGCTTTATCCTTCTTCCTGTGCATTTTCTTGTTCCAAAGCAGGTGCCCATCTCTTAGTGCTAGGTTTTCAGGATCAGCCTCTCTAGGCACATAGGTGGTTCCCATCACCATGGTATCAGCTGTTCAGAACTGGAAAAAGGGGGATAGTAAAGCAGTGTCTGCCTCTGCATTGCCTTGACTCTGATCCCCTGCCTTCTCACCGAGATACCTGGTTTAGGCAAAACCATGCAAAAAAGGATGCTTTGCTCTCCTTTTCCTTTTAACTCCCTGTGTCTGAGGACATCAGGAGTGCCGTGGGTGACGTGCCGATCGCGCCCCACGCTCTGGGAGATGTGTTTTGTAAAACCTGCTGTTTCAGGGGCAAAACTCGGATACCCCTTTCGCACGCTGGCCCACTGGCACGATTCGTGTGTTCCCGTGCAAGCTCCTGCTTTGGTGTTGTGCTAAACCAGGACTTCCCCGTGGGGTGTTGAGCACAGCGCCAGGCCTGTCACCCAGTGATGATGGTACAAAAGCAGGCGCCAGTTGGTTGGTAAATGCCTGCAATTGACATCACAGAGACGGGGGCATCCACTCTATCAAAGGTAAGCTCAGAAACCCGCCTGGCCATTGCAAGTGTTACTAGATCTTCTCATCAGCCGTTTCCACCCTGAGGCTACAGTATTTTCAAATCAAGACCATCCCTCACAGGACAGAGAGGTGGCAGTTGCAGCCATGGGGAAGTCCACAGGCCCCTGGAGCCTGTCAGGACTGGGGGGATGTCCATCTTCATCCTTGCAGCACAGGACTGTGGTTAACCTCACCCGTGGATGTCAGTGTCTTGAGTTTTTCTGATATCTTAATTTCTGAAAGAGAGAATTCCTCTTACTCTGGGCCAGAATGCTGCTAGGATCTTTCAATTTCTGCAAATCTAAAGAGGCCACAGTTAAGGCTGTAAAGCATGAGCGATACTCGCACGGCCCTGCTGTGGTGGACATCTGTGGTAGGACAGGGAGGTCCCGCCCAAGAGCACATGGATGAGTGAGACTGAGCACTGCACTAAGCTACCGCGCTACACTGGTGTGAGGGTTTACAGAGACCGTGAGTGTACCTTCACTGGGCTCTCCAGGGGAACGCCACCGCACGCCCCGCAGCCGGCTGGGCTCCCGTCACCGGTGCCGCACTGTGCCTTGTGCAAGGACCTGTATTGCTCTGCCCTGCTGGAAGGGAGGCTCGGGGCCTTTATTTTTAGATGTAACTGGTTTTTCCAAAGCTTGTCCTTGTGACGTGCAGGGACAGAGGGTGGAGAAAGCAGAAGCCATCAGTGCCCCAGGATCTGCCGGATCCCTTCCCTAAGTTGTCACTGCTGGTACTGGTTGAACGATTCGCATTTCCAGTACCGCTGGAGACCACCTTCCCGTCCTTACGGAGACCACATTGCAGAGCAGCTGTCCTTGTAGAGCTGGCGCTGCCGTTACCTTTTCATGTACTTTACCAAAAGCAAACAGGGGTGCTCAGCGTGAGTTGCTTTCTGGGGTTTTCCAGGGGTGTTGCTCGAGTTGAGCAGCTGCTGTAGGTGCAGAGGCGTCTTGGAGAATTTGTTTTTCTCTGGCTTTTCTGGAATTAATGTTAATAAAAGCTGCCCCAACCTCTTATTTTTCTATATGAACACAAAAATTGCAGCTGCCTGCCAATTCTGCTGAGAGGTGGATGTAATAATTTTCAATTGGACTGTTAGCCCAAAGGGAACCCGATAGCAAGAGATTGACAGATGCAGCATGGATTATCTCGTGCTCTGAACTCAGCCCAATTTGTGGTTTGTTGCAGGTGCTAAAGAGATTGATATTGCTGCTACCCTGGAGCACTTGAGGGACCAGAGACCAGGCATGGTCCAGACAAAGGTACTGTCAATAAATCCTGGGGGATTTTAAATACATTAAAGGTCTTTCACAGTAGTTGTTTTCATCGCAGAGGAGGGAGGGTATGACCTAATTTAACGCAGGTCGCTTGCTGATTACTCTGTTTGGCTCCCTACCAACTGAGGTTTATTTATGCTGAGGATTTATCTGGCTACTTTCTTTGGTGTTTGCTGTTCTTTCTTGTAACATCTCCTGCATCTATCTTGATTACCATATATGAAGGGCAGCCAAGACAACAATCTATAGCCTGCTGAAGAAGATGTGCATTTGAGAGAACGCTCCTGCTTTCATCTTGAAATATGGATTGTTTTCGTAGAGTAGCTCTGCTGAACTCTGCGGGTAATGTGTTTTTTAAGGCTCCGAGTCATTAAGGAGAATGCACCTGCTGCCGTGGGGCTTTTTGATTAATAAAAAGCTCTGAATTACAGGGGAGAGAGTTTTGTAGAGAACAGAGTCCTTTTCAGTACCTTTGAGGGGAAGAGCTTACATCACGCCACATCCTTCACGGGTGCAGCGTGGTAACGGTGCCTGTGCCCTCTAGTGAGGTGGACACCCTACTCTCTAGTTACGGTCAGCTGTGGTCCTGTGGACACCCTTCCACAAGGTGAACCTCCTCAGACAGCTGATGGTGTGATTGCAGCCCCTTGGGAATTAGAAATGAAACTTTCCATTAGAGGCAGTTTCAGTGACTGGTTTGTGGGGACAGGTGCTGCAGGTCAAGAGCTGCAAATAAAGACACCCCTTCATGGCATGGGGACCACCCAGTCTGTCGTCAGATCTTCAGTGAGAGCTATAGCCCCGAACAAAGCAGCAAGAGCAATGTGACAGCACTTTGTCTTGGCCAGCCTGGGACTGATAGGAAAGTCAGCAGGGTTTAGGGAGTTGAAATTGCTGAGGAACAAGGGTGGAGTAGAGGTTTGTTGCAGGAGCCATCGGTTCATAACTTTTCTTAAAGCCCTTCCTAATCATTTTATCTACCTCTAATACTGGAGACGTGCTGCTGAGGCACAGTTGGGGGGAAGTTAATTACTATTTACCAATTAAGCAAGTGCATGAGAAATATTGATGAGCTGGTCAAAGCAAACTGATACTTGCCTGTAAGACAGCATTGCTCAACTCTGTTTGCTGCTTTGATGATTCAGACAGGGTAAGAAAACCCCACACGCAGCACCGAGTATTCAGGGTCACACAGGTTTGCTTAGAGAGAAGGTGCAAGTCCTGAGCTGCTCTGTAAATGCATCCAGAATATGCAGCAGCTTTGTAGAAGCAGAGAGCTCTGATGTCAGAGCAATCACAGCTTGTTGGCTTCCACCAAAGACAGGGCACAGCTCCGGAACCAAAGAATGAGGTGATGCAAACCATTTGTGTCACCTAGCTGGGAAGCAGTTACTGGAGTCCGTGCAGATCTCACTCAGGGCATGCTTTTGCCTCCAAACTTGAATCTGGAAGAGTTCCAGGAAATGCACGCTCCCTGTGTCCGATCCAGGGTGACACTGTCTCAGGATATTGCTGCTCTCTCCTCTTGCTCTTCTTCCGTCAGTGTCGTTTGCTCACAGCCACCCAAATCACTTATTCAAGCTAATGTCTTGCAAATTATAAGGATCTGGTTACATGCTAGCAGTGCACAGTCCCCGGAGGATCGCTCTGATGGATTTAAACAAACCCCTGGCTTTCCCAGCTGAATACAAATGAGCGGTATTAGACTCTTGGAGTAATTTAAAACGATGGATTAAAAGTCAGGTTAGAAATGCCAATTACAGAGTATCCCTAGGCAAAATAAACAGCCGCCTCCTTCAGCAGTGTGACCCTGCTTCCAGCAGGCAGCGCTCCGCCGTGCCCGCCGCCCTGCGCAGGACGGGCGTGCGAGGTTTTGTCTTCTGGAGGGGATCTTTAATTCAAAGCACTGTGTGTAATGAGCGGAAATGGACGGATCCCAACGACTGGCTGCACTCCTGAGAAGCACAGGAGAGGGTTTGTGGAGTGGAGGGGTGGGGGGGTGTTTGCAGAGGAATCATAAAACAGAATTGCCAGGCCACGTGAGAAGGAAAAGTAACGAAGGAGAAAGTGGTAGGAAAAGCACGCATTCCCGTCCTTTTCCTCTCCCTGTGCCTCTCCTCCCGCCATCTCTCATGTTCAGTGAAGGTCTGTATGGTGTCAGATGTGCTTCCTGCACTCCGCTCCTTTTCCTAGGAGTTTGCATTCGTGCAGCGCAACCGGTGGTTTTCACCACATGCACTGTTCTCAGCTCTGCACTGGCGCTGTAGGTGGGCTGATGCCACAAGAAGCCTGTCCAGCCCTGTTCTCTAGCCAAGACTAGAATGTTCTCTCCTGTCAATCTCGTATGTGCAGGCGACCTCTGTGAATGGCAGTGTAGCTGCACAGAGCAAGAAACTGAGCTCCTTGAACAGCTCCTGAAATGAATCTGCTTTTCATGTGGTTGCTCCCATGGAAAGGTGTGGAAGGTCCACGTCCTTTACCTGGAGGGTGGAATCCACATCCCTGGGAGCTGCACGGGCTGCATTTTGTCTGTGCGTGTTACACACAAGGAAGGGGGTGGGAGAGCTCCATCCCAGAAAGGCCACATCCTCACACGCCTCACGTGTCACAGCCGTATGTTGAGCCCTGGCTGTAATAGTCATGCTCTGTACGTTGTTTTGCCTCAACAGTTTAAGGTCACACCCAGTGTTAGCTGGTGGCCTCCACTGAGCTTGTCTCCCAGATCCATACTGGCCTTTGATGCTCACTGTGACCAGCCCACAGCCCTCACACAGGACAGGCACATGTTCCCAGGCTGTGCAAGGATGCCCTGTGCTCACAGCAGGGGAGGAAGGCACGTGCAGGTCACATGGGCATATCTTCCCAGTAAGGTGAACGGGAGTCAGACTGGTAAGGGGAAAGGGCAGATCTGCCAACCTGTGAGCAACAGAAGTCATTTCCAGCGATGGGACTGCCGTTCAAGTACTGTGGTCCCTGCTCCTGCTAGCTTTTCCTGACGGTAAAATACTCAGATGAGTAGCACATTAGGTAGCCTCCCTACCACGGGCAGCTTCCTTTCTTCAGAACCATTGCCCACATCTTGGAAGAGACATCTGCACATCTCTGAAACTTGGCTGCATCGCCGTGCCAACCCCCTCGCGCTCAGATCAGCCTCTTCTCTTGTTGTGCCTCTGATGATCCAAGGACTGGCAGTGACAAGGACCAGCTGTCCCACCGACATCTGAGTGCTGGCATCCCAGGAGCACCTGTCTGGTCCCTGTCCTGCCAGCTCAGAACACAGGTCTCCTTCCTGCCCAGTCTGCCCACAGGCCTCTCACCTTACAGAGCTGCACCGACAGGGTCCAGCAGCTGCCAGCTCTGGCTGCCAAGACTCTCTTTCCCAGAGGCCGGCACTTCTCATGCATCAGCCCAAATTTCCTGAAGCTTTGTGGGCTGGTACAAGCACCTACTTTGATTCTAACACAGCGTGTCCAGATGAATATCCTCACTGCCTCTGCTGCCCTGCAGCTCCTCTCACCCATTCAGGGTGCTCTGGTTAAGATAAAGCTGAAGCATCTGGGTGGCCACAAGCATTTCCAGTCTTTGATTGCAGAGGCCTTGGGGAGTGCAGGGGGGCACAGGCAGGCATTATACTGTTTCTGTGCTTAATGAGCAGGAGTCCTGCTCTTCAGGCTGGATTGCCATCTGATTAAAAGCCTTTGGCTCTAGCCCAGCGAACGTGCGTGGCTGCCACTCTGACAGCACCAAAGGACAGCAGAGTTCCTGAACGTCAGTGGCTCTGAGAAATTGTTCTGAGTTCACTCATTCTCTGCTAAGGGGACGCAGGTAGCATCCCTGCAAGGATCTGTGGACGCTTTGCAGGGTGCATCCATCTCAGACCCCCCTTCTCAGCATCAGTTCGTCAGCAGCTTCTGGCTCTGGCTGGCTTAAACCATCGGGGTGCTTCTAGACGAGAGAGGAAGTTCTCCTTGGTCCTTGCCTGGAGTCCTTGCTTCACCTGCGTTCCGAGTGAGCCGCCCACATAGCTTTTGCCGCTTGAAAAGCTGCCAGAGCCAAACGGTCCTGTCAGATAGTTCAGTAGCCCAAGTTTCCAAGAACAAGTCCTGGCATAAAGATGTAACAGCTATTAGCCTGTGTCCTTCTGCAGGACCACACAGGAGGGTGTTAGGGGTGCTTTTAGAAGAGGGGCCATTCATGGCCGTGTCCTTCACACCTCTGCCAACCCAGTGCAGAAGCCTGTTAGTAGCGTGGGGTTTATGCTCACAGGAAATCAATAGCAGGCCTACACAGCAGTAGTAACTGCCTCTCAGGAAGGTGTTCGTGCAGAAGGGCTGTTAAAAAGGGAGGCTGAGAAAGAACGGCAGCAGGTAACCAAAAGTCTGTGTAATAGATGCTCTGTGTGACAGACAGAAGGCAAGGAGGCACTTACTCTAGCTGATTTGAGGTAGAAACAGTCCTGGGAAGAGCCAGAGGTTCTGCTTTGCAGCAGCTCACCCACTTCACATCTCAAGTATGCTAGCAAGTTTCCATCTGCGTCAGAAGGAAGTGGCTGGTTTGCTGCTCCAAAGCCCCTCTGACCACATCTCTGTGTCCCAGCAGTTCCAGCCTCCAGCGTTCTCCTCCATGAAAGCGACTCCTGCTCCAGGGTGCTGTCAAACACGGTGGATGGCGGCAGTAACCCCAGGTGGCTTTGCTCCTCCCCGCTGCAGTGCTCAGCTCACCCTGCATACTCGTGGTCGTAAGGGAGCAGGAGGATGCTCTGCTGCAGGGTAGCGCAGCAGCCTTTCAGAACGCTTTGGGCTGTTTCTCAGAGTTTGCCTTTGTTCTCTCCACAGGAGCAGTTTGAGTTTGCTTTGACAGCGGTGGCGGAGGAAGTGAATGCGATACTCAAGGCGCTTCCTCAGTGAGCGGCTCCATCTCCAGAAGGTTCCCGCAGGATCCATCCCTCATTTTCCTCACTCTCAGTCCCTGTGAATGTTCTTGGAAATCGTGACCCGACCTTAGCTGTGTACCTTCTGTCGTAACCACATAGTGATAGGGTCCTTGCAGCCTCCTCTAGCTGGTAGCAGTTGCCATGTGTATGCCGTTCTGTGGGGGTGACACTGGTTTTTAAAAACACATCGAAGCCTCGGATTAAGTGACTGAACAGTCCATCGAGTTCCTCTCGCATCCTCGAAGCCCTGAATGCCAGCCCCGGCTGGAAAGCACACATCCATGTTCGTAACAGCAAATAGTGTTGTGGGTGATTAGTGCAGTCAACGTAGTCGCAGCAAACCAAACCGTCTCCTCTTACATCTCGTAGCTTCTCAGAGGCTGAGCAAGAGCGAGGGGCCTGACGAGGGTGGTGACTGTTCTGTGCAACGCCAGGCTAAAGTGTGACATGGTGCTGAGTGTGAGCAAACACGGGTCTGGGCTCCAGCAGAGAGAGCTCACACCGCCTGGCGTTGGGCTTCGGATGGGGGCCGTTCTCCTAACTGTTGTTTACTTTGCAGCTCTGTGCGGAAGAGAATCTGAGCTGTAGGTGAACAGGCTGGCACAGTCGTTGCAGCTGGGGAGAATACGTTGGTCACGTTAATGGGAAGTTGGGGCATAACGAGCACAACGACCCTGACTGCATGCCCACCGCTGCCCGCGTAGGCTGAGCTCAGGTGATGGGGAAGGGCCCGGTGGTCAGCCGTCAGGTAAATGTCCGCAGCTGCCATGGAAGCAGATTGCTGGGTTTATGGGGTAACTGAGGAAGACGGTGGGACTCTTCTCTTTGCATTTTCGCATTTCCCCTGTAAAGCTGTGCTGAGCCATCCTTCAGAGCTGGCAAAACGTTCCTGTAAAAGCCTGGCTGAAGGAGAAGGCTGCATTTGATGATTCTCATCGAGTTTGTCTGGTCCAGATGATCATTGCGCCTTTCTGCAGCAGCTCTGCTTGCTCCGCGTTGTGGGCGGCACCTGTCCCAACCACCGAGGAACACAGACGCACCCAGGTCGAGTGTCAGAGACGCTCGTGTCCTCAGAATCCTCATGCCTGCTGCTATAAAGCAACGCTTCACTGTGTCTGTGAGTGGTTTGGTTATGCAGCCTTGCTTTCATGGATGCGGAGAGTTGGTTGTGGTCGCCTTTGGAAGGAGTGGAATCATGGGTGTAGAGCCCTCTGCTGCCCTGGGGCTGAGAGTGAAAGGGTCGGAGGCTCCTGAGCGACCGAGGCCTTTGCGCTCGTTGGCAAAGGCGAATGCTCAGGGGCGTTTCCACTGCGATCCTCCGTCTCTGCGATTTAACCACTGGAGCTGCTCTTCTTTCTCCAGAAGGGGTGTTGTGTGCTTCAAGCCACATCAGGCTAATTGACTTCAGCCCTGGAAAGCGTATCGTCGGGTTCCGCTCGGGAAGGGGAAGCTTTGATCAGCCCTCAACCAGTGACAGACCACCATCGGCAGAGCCTCTTCTGGCGACAGGCGTCTGTTGAAATCAACCGCGTTGCCCTTCTGTGTTGTCGGTGTGGGTACTGGTGATCTCTTCCTTTTAGCGATTAAAGAGTGATTTCAAAACCAAACCAGAGAGCAGCAGGCTGTTCCGTTTGGCTGTGTGTCGGTGAGCGCTTTGCTCGGGGCATTGCAGTGCTTGGCTTGTGCATCCCCTTACCCCAGCAGCAGAGCAGTGGCGGCAGATGCCGTCCTCCTCTTCAGAGCACACGGCGTTCGCTCAGCCACGGGGTTACTTCACAGCCTGGGCATTCGAGAGCTTCTCTAGCAATAACTAAAAACCCAGCGGCGTTCGAGCGGGAACGTCGCCTTTTCACTTGGTGGTGCAGGTTTCACAGGATTCCTCCATGCCTTCGGCTGAGCCGGGATCGCAGATCGGGGCAGATGAGGCCGGTTTGAGCAGTGTCAGCCAGTGCTTGGAGCAGGGTTACTGTGAGCCGTGTCCTGCAGCTTTCTGAGAACACGGGTGTCAGTTACAGCCAAACCAGCTGTGCAGAGAGACAAAACGAGGGCTTCCTAAGCCCAGAGCTCCAGCTGTAGCTCAGAATCATTTCCCAGTGTGACAGGCTGTGCCGTTACCTCCTGCCAGTGGGCGCTGGGTTTCTAGCACGGATTCCCGCCCCGGGATTCATTACGGCCCCCATCCTGGCGCCCCTGAGCGCACCCCGCACGTGGCTGGTGAGCCTTTTGCTTGAGCTTCAGGAATGGTTTTGAGTTGCTCTTTGCAGACGTCTGCGTTTCGCGAGAGTGATTGCAGGGTGATCCTGTCCGTTCACAGGCAGCTGAGTGCAGGACTCGGTTATCGCTCTTCGTGCTGCAGAGTTTATTTAGTGGAAATCAGAGGGCATTAATTTTCCCCAGGGCTGATGGGGCAGGGATCTGTTGTTTTATTCATACTTGCAGGCCAGTTTACGTGACAGTAAGATGCAGCCTTACTCAGAGGGGCTGGAGTGTCTCCCACTGAACGCCACTGGCAGTCCTGCTATTCTAGCTGTGTTTTGTACAGTTCTTCCACAAAGAGGTGCCAGACGTACTCTCTCAGCTGTAACTGTCACACAGAGCATTTCATCTGTGCAGGCAGCATCCCCTTCACAGCTCTCAGCAAGCGCCCTGCTGGGGGGGGTGATAGTCTGCTGCGGGGCCTGTTAGCAAAATGCACCGGGCAGTCTGGAGGGCTTTGGCCGCGCGGATGGAGCCACAGAGGGGGGTTTCTCGTGCAGGGCAGCTGTTTCTTTACCCTCTCGCTGCAGTTAACTTAATCCTTGTGATTTGGCACTGCCCACTGGCATGGGTGTGGGACCTGCCCGTGTTCGTTGGCAGGTGCAGTTGAGCATCCTGGAAGCCAGGATGACTTGAGAGCCCAGAGGCGGATGAGACCAGCCATCCTTCCCTGTTCTGTGTTCCTTCTGGTCGTTAGTAATCTCATTGTTACCGGAGCTCGGGCTGGTGCCAGCCGTGGAGCCGTACACAGCGTGTTCGATACTGACCATCCTTGTGCTGTGATAAACTGGATCTGCAGGTGCTGTGTGCTTGACTCCTGACATGGCACGTAAGGGGAGGGAGGGGGAAGTTGCAGCAGGGCAGTTTAACCCCAGTGCTCACAGGTTCTTCCTCGCTTGTCAAAGCCTGTGGCAGAGGGAGATAACCCTGTTTCCCTCCAGGTACAGCAGCAAGCACGGCTGCTGCTCCAGAGCAGACCCCACACAACGTAGTGCGTGCAGATACGAGGGGCAGAGTCGTGGTTAGCAGCAGCACTGGTAGTTCATAGCAGTAGCAGCACAGTTGCTGTCTCCAGCCTTCACCCTTCCTGTGACAGACCAAGAGCTCCAGGGATGGGCTGTTCCCCAGCCTTGGAGTGTCTGTCCTGGCCGTGGGGAAGACTGGGGGTTTGCTGCTGGCTTGGTGTGGTTCAGGTGTAAGCTCTAACCCTTGCTCTTGACCATCCTCTGTGGAGCCTGCAGCAGCCAGGTAGCACCCACTGGAAGTCCCTGGCAGTTGCGAGGACCAAGAGTGAATCTCAGCAGAAAATCCCGCGCCCGGGAGCAGGAGCAGCCAGATTATTTTTATAGGTGGTACCGAATGTTCAAAGCATTTAAAACTATTTTTAAATTCCCGATGCCTGACCTTTGCTCCCGTCTGTAGCCTGCATGCAGAGCCAGCCTCCATCCGTCCCGGGGGAAGGATGGCTAGAGCACCTGTAAGGAGTCCGTGCTTCATTAGCCAAGCGGAGCATTAATAAAACCCAGCCCACTTCATCATCTCCAGAATAGTCATTAATTAAAGGAGCTGTTTATTGGAATGGAAAACAAGCATCTGATTAGCTTTGTTACAGAACAATAGCTCTCCTCATTCCCATTCCGCGTATTTTACCCTTTGTTTAGAGAACTCTCTTGAGAAGCCGTGGGGAGGGTTCGCTTTTTAAATCTGTACAGTTTCTATGGGTTTGCTTTTTACAGGAAAAAGCACTTTGTAGAGCCGACCCTCGCGTGTGCTGGGACGGTGACGCTGGGCATTGCAGTAGCATCCCCGCCGCAGCGAGCGGTTTACTGTGAAAGAGAAGAGAGAGTCGGAGGGGAGCTGCGGCGGTGGCAGTGGTCCCGGCGGAGGGTGACTCTTCACCTCTCGTCCTTTGCCACATCCGAAACATGACGGAGTCACACCAGCACGATCCCGTGTGAAGCTGTTCTTGCATGCTGTTGGTACTGTATTTGATGGCATCGTATTTTGTTTACAGCCTTTTCTCGCTGGCCGTCCTGTTCTGCTCTTTCTCTGTACAGAAAGACAAAGATTACACAGAGTATTTTGTTCTACCTCTGTAAAAACCCTCTTTGTGAATAAAGTCCCTGGTCTGTGAGTACAGTGTGGTGGAAAGAGCATTCACAGCTGGTGCCTGCCGCTTATCTGGGGACTGGGAGCGGTGCCTTCCTGCGCTGCTGGGGGCTGCGTCCCTAACATCGAGGTGGGCGCGTGGGGCTGGCAGAGATGGGCACACGTGTCCTGCTAACAGCCTGGAGGGGCACATGTACTCTGCTCTGAGGGGAAAAGGTTGCAGCCACCTCTGTTGGGGGTGTGGTCCATAGTACCTCAGCTCGCAGCACCCTGATGAAGGCAGTCCCCTGGGTTCTGCAAGCGGAGGGGAAAACGAGTCTCTAAATTGCAGGAACCCTCCTTGAACAACTGGGAAGTGGAAGCAGCTGGGCTGTAACCTGTGTCTGGGCTGCTCTTTCAGGAAAACTGAAGGCAGGAGAATGTCCTGGGAAGGGAGGGCTGCTGGATCAGAGCAGCACGTAACGGGCGGCAGAAAAACAGAGGTGTAAGAGCACAGCAGTGTCGGCAGCCAGCAGATGGGGAAGAGCATGTCCAGGCATTTGTGGTGGATAAAATAGCATCAGAGCACTCCTACCAGGCACGTGTTCACTTACTCATGGCTGAGCTTCTACAGCTTTGGGGGCAGGAGACGTCCGCCCCTTCATTACTGTCTTTGCTCTGCTGGAAGCTGGAAGCCGTTCTGCTGGGCTGGTGTCCCTGCCCCGGCTGGCAGCAGCGCTTCCACCACCGGTTCCTCCCACTGACTCCACCAACACAGTGAACACAGTTGGAACACAGGCAGCTCTAACGGGCAGAGGTTTGCACACCTGACAGACTCCCAGCCTTCTCTTGGGGAGGTGGAAGGTTTCCCTTGTGGGCTACGCCTTCTGGCTCTGCAGCTTGGGCAGTCTCTGCTGGCAGTCAATTCACCGCTTTCTGCAAAGACGGGGTAGTTCTGTGAAGCTGAAGCACGGTCTTCATTAACATGCTCTCGTGGTTAATCTGTTCTACCAGTCCCCCAATACAGAGAATCAATAGTTACAGACATCAAAGTTGATGAGTTCCCTCATAGGAGAAGAAAAATCTATACAGGAGGGGTGGTCACACTTCTCAAAGCAGCAAATTAAAAACAATGAGCTCCACTGAACCTCACCCCGAGGTGGGACATGCCCCTGGTACAGCTGCCTGCTGGGACAGCACTGGAACTGAGTCCTTTGAGCAGGAGGAGGACTGAACTGGAGGCAGGGGAGGGTTAGACTGGCTCTGAGGCAGAGATTCTCTGCAGCCAGAGTGGTTGGGCACTGGCAGGGCCTTCCCAGGGAGGTGGTGGAGTCCCCCTGCCTGGAGGTGTTGAAGAACCCTCCCACCCAGCTCGAGTGGCAGCAGGGAGGGGGTCAGGCTGTGTCTGTCAGTCTCTCAGGGACTGAGGGTTTTTGTTGGTGTGGCACTTGGAAGGTCAGTTCCTGCGGGGGGCCCAGCCCGCCTCGCTGCTGCTGTGTGCGTGCCTGGTTTCTTCCCGCAGCAGCCTCCCTAGCAAAGCCGCAGGGTTTAAAGGTCGGCTGCTGAAACAGCCACGTCCATGCGTAACTGCCCTCATCTGAGCCATTAATTCTGCCAGGACCTGTGTGGGGGACAATCCTGGGACTGAAACCAGGGCAGTCGATGACTTGGGATGGGTTGCGTTCACCGACGAGAGTGGGAGTCACCTGCGGGAAGGGAGGGATTCCTCAGGGGGGATGAAATCCCGGCCCAGTCCAGCCTTGAGTCTTAGATTCCTCTCGTGGCTTGTTCCCCTCTCCCGGTGTTAATGCCACAGAGTTACCCGCACAAGGAGCAGGGCTGGCAAATCCCATCAGGAAGAGGTTGATCAAGGTTGCTGATGCTGTCCCACACCGGAGAAAAACCGCACGGCCTGGGGTTGCTGAGGTGAAGGGAGGGCAGCTGGCAGGTGCCCTGGATGCCTCAGCAGATGTGTGCAAGCTGCACACAGAGCAAGCAAGACCCTTTGGGGTGCTGGGGACTCCAGCAGCTGAAGAGCTCTCTGAAGACCCAGAAGGAGATAAAGCCAGGGTGCATCAGGGATGCGAGGGGCTGCTAACTGCTGTAGGAGAAGCAGATGCAAAGCATTCTACACGGAAAGTGAATGAAGATGGGAAATCCCTGGTGAAGAGGCCAGGCTGACGTCGCCTTTGTACAGCGGAGCATGGCTGAGCAAGCCACCTCTCATTATCACTTCCATCTCTCATGCTGGGCTTTGCAGCGTGATAAAGAATTAGGTTTAGCAAATTAGGTAAAGGAGAGGGAACTTGGAGATGACACCCCCCATGATGGATGATACTAATAAGTATTGTGCCAGGCAGAGCCCCTTCCCCCCTGAGCACAGCCTTGCACGCTGCCTGAGCAACCACCTACGCGCTGCGTGCGACAGGCATGGAGGTGTGCAAAGGGAAATGCAGCGTGCACGCAGCAACCCCATCCCTGCAGTGCTTGCAGCGCTGCTAGGCAGACACCCCCTTCATTCCAGCAGCACACACAGGCACACGATTCACACGCTCAGGACTGCCTGTGTTACAAATCGCCCTGCTCTCCTACCTCCCTTTTCAGAAGGGTAGCAGAACCCAACAGGGTAGGTGACTGTTAATGCTGTAGGGCAGGAAGTTTCAGCTCAGCTGCCTGGGTTTGCTTCATCTGAGGCAAAACCCCATCCTTTTCCCGGGGGGGAAGGTGTTCCAAGGAGAAAATCTTTTTGCTTGGGCCTGTTTATTCAAAGAGGGAGACCTGGAGGAAGGGCTGTGGCAGGGTGCCGGAGAAGGAGGTGGACTTGTCCACTTCAACTGATTCAAAGTGAATGTGTCTGTTAAAGAGTCACGGAACGGCAGGGGGTCGAAGGGGCCTCTGGGGGTCACATAGTCCAACCCTCTGCCAGAGCAGTTTCACCCAGAGCAGACTGCACAGGCTCATGTCCAGGCGGGTTTTGAACATCTCTGGAGAAGGAGACTCCGCAGCCTCTCTGGTCAGGCTGTTCCAGTGACAGGTACTTAACCACCAAGGTGCCAAGGTGTATGGGGTGCCAGGATGGCAGGTTGGCAGGTGTGCAAATTCATACATGGCCACCCTTGTCCCTAGGCTGCCTGCCGGGTGAGCCACAGCTCATTTATCCACCCACCAGGTGTTGTCAGGGCACTGGGAACTCGGGTGGAGAAACGCTCCCTCTGATCTCTGTTTGACTTGAGCTGGAGTCCTCAGCAGCTCCTCAGCTGCGGGCAGCATCTGTACCCAGGCATCTTAGGCACGAAGCTTAGCACTGCTTTTGTGAGTGCAGTAGCACCCAGCTGGTTAATTTGGGAGCTGAAGGATACCTCTCTACCCTTGGAAGAGCAGGACCTGCGTTGCTATGGCAATGAGAACTGCATACAAAGCTACAGGGAAGGGGATGAAATCCTGGATTTGAATGGGACCGTGGAGATCTGCGAGCCCATTCCTTCTCTGGGCTTCACATCCACGCGCACTACTGTGAGCCTGCCACAGCCTCACCCCGCTGCCCCAGCCTGGCACACTCCATCGGGTGGAACGGCCACGCACCGCCTGCTGTCCGTGGGGCAGCCAGCCCACACAGTCAGACCCTTTCTGCCCGCTCATCAGGAACCTGTTAATCACAGGAAGACCCTGGTGAGTGGTGCTAGAAGGAACATGCACGATGGTGCAGACAGCAGACCTCTTCACTGCAGACTAAGTTGGGGCCTACTGCCACAAGGATGGCTGCAAGCCTGAGCCTTCAGGGCTACTGACTCCAAAGCCCAGTAACAGAAAATTGATGCTGGCCCCCTTCCTCAGGGTGTTTCCTTCTCTCTTCCTAGCAGTTGAATCCAGAGCATTGCCGCTGTCAAGAGCTGGACGGGCTCCACACACACAGAGCTCCTCAGTCTCTACAGGAAGCATTTTAGGGCCGTCAGCTGAGAAGAGGTGACATTTCCACGCTGCAGCATGCAGAGTCTCCCTCCAGCAGGTGCCTTCTCAAGTTATTGCTGGCTCTTTGTGCCACGACAGCAGACTCCTAGGTAGATGGGGCATCTGTCTGGTGCGCAGGGGAGACTGAGCTAGCAATCTGGGGGCAAAAGTCCAGATGACACCCCCTGAGCCGAGCTCATGGTGAATTGTTTCCCACTGATTACATCCATCGTCACAGGACGGGAAGGGCCTTTCATCCGAGCAGACAATCGCACCAGATTTTGTAAAAACACGAGGAGAAGTAGGCTGAGTGGCAAAGCCACGCTCGAATCGTCTCGTCGTGTGACTCTAACAGGCTGTCATCCGCAAAGCGACAGAGTGACTGCGTAACCTAAGCTCCGCTCCGTTTTCTACCCTATAATGTGTCCCGAGTGCTCGGGTAAGCAGCAGCGTGGAGCACTCTGTTCCTAGGGATACTCGGTGCTCCAGGTCCTGGGAGAGCCGGTACATTCTGTCCCTGTTTTGAGGGATCAATGGCAGAACGCTGGGCAAGCTGACAGGATTGGCATGGATTGTTTGTTCACAAACAGCATGTGTGAAAGCCAAGGGACAAGGACCTGCCATGCAAATCAAATCTGGGGCCAGGTAGAAAACAGATCCTGAATAGCTTAGATGATGGGAAAATCCCTGGATTTGGGATGCCCCTCCCCATCTCTGGAAGTCAAGGGAAGATGGGGAAATGCAGCAGGGTTGTTTGTTCATCTCGGATAGCAAACCCTCTGAAAGAGCCTCCCGATTACATCCTAATGACGTGACTTCCAACAGATGACTGAAGGTCACAGGGGGAGGCAGACTGGAGCCTCTGCACTTGGTTGTGGGCTGGGGTGGCGAGCGGAGAACATGAGTCCAGGCTCTAATATTGCACATCGGCGTCTTTACATTTCCCAGAAATTAGCTGCTACACCTAGGCTCTGCAGCCACTCGGCCAGCTGCCACAAGAGCCCAAGACACCTTTCATGTCATCGTGGCAGAAGATCCCCCGTTCCCTTCTCTTCAGGCACAGATACGTAGCCTGCTTGTGGCTGGCCAGACTCTCTCCAAGCTTCAGATCTGTGTTCAGCACCTCAGCTGCGTCCTGCTGCTATCAGAGCTAATTAGAGTCCTGCAGGTCACCGTCTTCATGAAGATGGTTTTGTTGTTCTGGTACTGACTACCCCATTCCTTTGCTACCGGCACTTACTCTGCTTTCAGCACAGAGCCCTAAAGCTCCAAGGTACCAGTGAAGAGAGATTCAATCCAATAATTAGGCTCCCACACACAGGGAAAGCAGTCCATTTTCTCTAGCAGCTCTCGTCTCCTGCACAAACTGTGGTGCCTTTAGATAGGCAGGGAACGTCCAGAGAGGGAATGTTAACAGCAGTAAAACAGAGATGCTTTCCTCTGCAGACATGTGGGCTGGTCTGATGACAACGTTAGTACCTGGCTAGGTAAGGAACACAGCTCATTCTCAAAGAGGCAGATGTGCAGAGCTGCCTGGCTGATCACAGTCACCATACCTGTCGTCAGTCGTATGGATGCAGCACCAAGAATTAGGCCCTTGGTGCTTAATTTTCAGGGAAAGTAAAAAAAGTAGCTGAATTACCAAAACTCATGACTGTGGGCTGCATTTTGGGCTGGAGCCTCTGGAGCTACAACCACTGAGGTGTTGGAGGTGTCCAGCTGCTGCTCGAGGGTCTAACTTCCAGAACAGCCATCCTCCAGACCCCCTTGGTGCCTCAATTACCAGGGCTCTCCTTCTCTACAGAAACCCTCATGGCAGCCAAATTTCAGCTGCTGCTCGGTGTCTCGGGCTCACAAATCAAACATTCCCCTGCTTGCTGTGCTCACGGGAGCTCAGCTAGTCCATGCTGCAATAAGGACATAAATATTCATTAAGTGGCAGGGAGCACGAAGCCATAAAGAGTGGATTCTGCAGCCTTGGGGGTTGGATCCCTACCTGCTCCAGGGAACAGCACGGCCGGCCCCTTCGTCTGTGAACACTGCATTGCAAAGGGAAAGATTCAAAAGGAAGCCTTCCTGAGAAAGTGGGAACAACTGGCTACCCCCATTCCCTCAGTAACCTGCTGGTAGAGAGTCTCTACAAAGAGGGGGCTACCTGGCTGTGAGCTCCTGTCGCAAAGCAGGTAGAGCAGCTATTCAACCTCAAGAATTATCAGAAGCAGCAGTGTGTAGAGGGGAGGAGTGTTCGACTGTGTTGTGTAAGCACAAGCACAGATGGGGGGGAGCAGTCTCGAGTACAACTGCACGATCTCTTCGTCTGAGAAACAGCAGCGATCTGTCAGTAGAACAAGCAACTCAGAGTCGTCAAATTGTAGGAGAAGGTCCATCTGTGCAAGCCCAGGAACCAGGCAAACTTTCTCTTTGGAAACTTTGGCGTTTAGGGAATGGAATGCTTCCTGTGAGGGAGAGGAGAGGGTTGGGAAATGGACTCAGAACAAAAGAAGGGGCTGTTAGCATTAAGGGCTGTCCTTGCAAATCCAGCCTCAAGGATATTGCTCAATTCTTATTCTAAGTTAGTGCTCCTAACCACTTGCTCCTTCTTTTCAGGATCCTCTAAAAATAGTGCGAATAATAACATGGGAGAAGAAGGACAGCGGATCCAAACAGCCCGTGGGGCAGAGCCCGCAGCCACAAATGATCACCCTCTCCCAGACTGTTCGTCAGGCAGTTATCAGTGTCAGTCTAGCTCCCCATCCCAGCTCTTGTGATATCAGCTGCACACAGGGGGCCAGGTAACCCCCTGGGGTCACTCCAAGGAGGTTGCTGGAGCTCCCTCGGGCTCGGCGTTGCCCAGGGCATTTACCGGAGCAGCCTGCTCCCGTGCGCCGAGACAGGCGGCGTGTGTCCGCATTTCTCTGCTGCTCTGTGGGATTCCTATGAAATACATCCTTGCCTCTCTTGTCTAACCTTCGTCTTCCAGTTTTCGTCTGCCTTGTGAATTCCGCCTAATTAGGAGCCTTTCACGCTCCCTCGTGGCCTCGAGTTCTCTCATGCAGGATCGGGAGCAGTGCGCTTTGGTCTCTAGTTTTCGGGACCAGGCTCGGTTTTTAAGTGCTAAAATAATAATGACAAATACTTCCACACTGTTTCCCCCCATCTGGGGATCTGGAAACATGCGATAAGCGGCGATTAATTACGATTCAGCATTGCAAAGGATGGGATGCGCGGGGACGTAGTTCTTCTTGCGCCGGAGCAGCTCGGTGCGCTGCGGGGTAGGCAGAGCGGCAGAGTTTCCCCATCGTGCTGGATGGCAGGCAGCAGCCTCCAGGCTGGCGAAGAAAAGCCATAAACACCCACTAGCATGTGCACAGCGCTTCCAGAATCGGGATGAACAGGAGTTTTAACTGCGATGCCAAGGTCAGAGGCCAGAAGAGCGGCTTCGCGTTCTGTTCAGATTCAACCGGCCCCAGGAGCTTCGCCCCCCCACCCCAGCTCAAGGCGCTGGGACCCCGGTTTGGTCCCAAATCAAGAGGAAATGGTGCCACCTACTGAACTTCCACCGGCCCCACCGTGCTCGGCCGAGGCTTCCCAGCCAGAGGCAGAGGCGGCACCCTCGCCCAGCCGGGGAATCCCAGGGGACGCGCCCGCCCCGAGCGCTCCGCCGGCGGAGATGCGACGAGAACACACCTGAGCGAGACTGCAGCTCCAGCTGGAAGCTCGGTATTTCAAGGCCCCGCAGCAGCCAGCAGTCCTGCCTTGCCTGTGCTCCCACAGTCTTCAGAATATTAATGAAGCAAAGAGTGGTTGTTATTTTCAGCGCTCCTTCTCCCTACAAGGTGGTGTTAGTGATGTGAGGAAGTAAACACCTCGCTGGGCTGCAGAGCTCTAACAGTTGTTCAGTTCTGAGGAACTACCCTCACACCCCTCCAGGAACGGGGACGCTGCAGGATGGTGTGAATAAACACGAACACAGAGACACTCCGACTGATGAGTGTCAGTCACCGGTCCAGCCCCTTTTCAGCAGCCACGAACTTGGACACTGACAGCTAAATCTGTGCAGGTGTAGCTGTATCTTGCCCATGCTCTTCGCTGTCTGCAGCTGCTGGTGCAGCTGGCATGGCTGGGGCTACTGATTCTAAAGAAACTGAAGTGTAGACTCTGTCTGTCTGTAAAGGCAGCCCTGGAGGACGAAGCCAGCAGGGTAAATTTCTATCTTGGACAATATTTTTCCCTAAAGCTCAGTGCTGGTGCAGGGTTTCATCTCACTGAAGCCTTGTGGAGATGTGAGACCCCCTGAAGGACGCTCCACTGGGCACCATGGCAGCTGTGCTTTACAACCACCGCTGTCTGGGGCCGGGTTATCGACCTGCTGCACAGGGAATTCAATTTCTCTGAAAGGGAATGGCTGGTTTCATTTTCTGATATATGAATCCGCCTTCGATTGCCAGCTGTTTGTACACGGTGCGGAGCACAGGGGCCCTAATCCTCAGCAAAGCCCTTGGGTGTGCCTCACTCCATAAACAAATAACCGTGATTGCGTTAGGTACACATCCATCAAACCCGGTGCCATCCAAGGACGCTGCTTTGCACTGCCCCGCTGTAGTGCCTTTCCTCCCACAGCAAGAACAAGTTCACGTCATCATTTCAGTTTCAGGTTGCTCAAAGCCAAACTCTCATAAGGGCAGGCTGTCATCTTTCCAGCACCAATTAATGTATTGATAAAGCTCCTGGAGCGGTGGCATTAACAGCTTCTGCTTACCAAGACACCTGCAGGTAATACCAACCCAATTACTACTGACTCTGAAGTGGGGGTACTGGTGAGCCCTCCCGAACAGCATTACTGAGCTACACTGAGTTGTCTACCAGTATGGAAACTTATATGAGTGAAGCGCTGGCTGAAACATACTTGTCTTTGTGGAGCAGAGCTGAAGCACAGATGTTCCTCAGGCCATCCTGGCCCACATCGATGATATAATCAGAGCTCTTGATGTTTCAAATAAATACATCCTTAGCCACACTCCCTCTGCTGTCCTCGCTGATTTTGATTAAAGAAACAGACCCTTGAAGCAAAGAGATACCCTCCAACAGAAAGGTGATTTATATCTGAGACACCAGAGCCAGGGAGGAGCTTAGCACCCAGGCAGGACAGCACAAGAAGATGCTTTTTCCAAGGTGTGGACTGGCACGAGCCATTCATGTGCTGTCACTCCAGAAGCAAAAGCCAGTGGCAAAACCAGGGTTTCAAGTCCTTTGGATTTACTCCAGACCATTCAGAAATGTCAGCTTCAGGGTGAGGGGAGTAGGGAATGTGATCAGACAGGACCAGTCACAGGGCATTTCAGTGTAAACAAAAGGAAAGGGTGATGGGTAAGAGAAAGCCAGGATGTGTCTGCCTTAGCCCCACGTGGCAAATGCCTCAGAAACTGCTCCTAGACATGAGCTTGCCCTCTAAACAGACCTTTTCAGCTGTGCTCTGTCCCCTTTTCACTTGCTCCATACACATACATGTGCGTGTGCATACACGGATACAGCAGTTTTACTGAGCAACCCACTGAGGAGACAAAGAAGTAAACAAGCCACAGGGTGACCAGTGCTACCCAGACACTGCGCTCACTGTTCTGCTCGCTTCGGTAGATTGTTTTGTCGTGCAGTGATATCTTCTCGCTGCTTTCTCTTAATTATCCTTAATTCTGTTAAGCAGACAAACATCAGCTGCAAATAACGCATGCTTAATCATGCAGTGTTGGTGGCTGTGCTGTATTAGCATCGCCTTCTCTTCCCATATTTTGGCGGCACGCAGGCGAAGCTGCTGCGGTGCATTTGGATGGGTAATGGTCACCGAAGCACCCTGCGCAGAGGTGCCTCACCTTTGCCTCTAGGAGGCCGACAGGGATGCTGAACTCCAGCATTCCCCATCCCAAATGAGCTTCCAGATGCCCTTGCTGATACCGATCTGTCTGGTGACCCCGGAGATGGGAGGAAGTGCCCTCACGCCACACAAAACAATTATTTTCAAACAAAAGGAAAAATTCTCTAGGTTTTGGCATCATTATTATCTGTAATCAGTTCTGAGGATGGAGAAGGCCCGTCAGACCAGATGGGGCCAGAATATATAATGAATGACTCAGTACACTGCACAGGAACTAGAAGTAGCTGGGAGCAGTCGGGCCCCAGGCCAGTCACTGCTGCACTGGTGACAAAGAGATGCACAGGGCAGTGTGGAAAGGACATTGCAAACCAGCCTTACAGCTGACAACACTTTCCATCTGTAAACTCAAAACCCGGGCAGAATCTGGCCAGTAGCCAGTGAGGCCACTCTACCTGTGTCATGAGGGACTTGGTCTGGTCCCCCAGGGGCCTGGATCCTTCTTGCTTTTGACTTTGTGTGACATATCTGCCACAGAATCCCCAACTAAAACCAGAGTCATTAGGTTTGTGTTCAACATTTCTAGGAACAGATCTAGGAATAACAGACAGATGGGATTTGTTGTGCTAAGTGCTTTCCTCTTTTCCATCTACACACTGCCTGTGAAGAGTGGCACGTACTCCTGCCACTACACAACAGCCACAAGGCAACCATGAGCCATGTCCCCATGCCAGTCCCTAAAACACCTCAGGATGGCCCTGTGCTTCAGCCTTGCCCTTGACAACCTCCCCTCATTTACCAGCACCCAGGAAACAGGAAGCATGGCTGGGTGGCAGTGGGAAGTAACTGGATGGTTGGGAAGTAACTCGATAGGACAACCCTTTACAGTTGCATGTTTCCATTGCATTTGCTCTGATTGACACTGGAGAGTCTTTGACCCTTAGCCGCCTTACCAAACATAACACCCCAGAGAGAGTTCTCACAGAATCACAGAGTCATTCCAGTTGGAAAGGACCTCTAAGGTCATCAGTTCCAGTCTTCAACCCAGCACCTCCATGACTACTTCCAAACTCACCCAAAGTACTTTAAATGGCTTGGGTGAAACGGGTCTCTAGCCACTGCTGGCCCTGCTTGGAGTGGGGGTCTGGTCTTGGTGATGTCCCAACACCCTTTTCAGTGCAAATGACACTGGGATGCTGTGGTGATGAGGAAGAAAGCTGGGCACTATGAAGCCCATTCGGAAGTCCTGAAGCATCCTAGAGCTCACACTGCCAAACATGCCAGGAGTACAGACACTCTTCTTTACCATCTCCATGCAGTGGCCACTAACCAATGCAGTTAAGAGCTTAAAACACCTTCGTGGTGAGGAGCAGCTCCATGCATTAACATGGCTGAGTCACACGGGCCAGAGACAGCCTTCCGCTAACGTGGGACCGGCACAAAGGCTGAATAATGAAGAAAAGCTTATGCTGCGGCTGCCTTTGCTGCAGGACTCGTTTTATCCTCGCAAGCTTTCAGGCAATCACTATTCATGCACAGGTGCAACCATAAAGGGGCCAAATGTGGAAGGCAGGGTGTGACTAAGCCCAAAAATGAGCGACACGAATGCATTATTCATGCAGAAAACTTACAATGCTCTGCAGTTCCTTTCTTCGGAGCAGATCATGCCGCTATCAGCGTCAGCGACGCGATCCTTTATTCCTGACACCTGCCTTTGTCTCCTTTCTACCTCGGAAGCGTTTGCCAGGCCGAATTTCCCAGCAGCGCCCTGTAACTCCCCAGGACTTAAGGGAGGAGCAGGGACATGAGTGGTGATGGGGTCCAGCCATCTCCTGCCAGCTGCACCTCCGAGTCAGGGCACCGCCAGGAACCTTGCTAGGGAACTGCATTAGAGAGGAAGGGTGAAAAAAAAGAGAGGAAGAGCAGAGCAGAGGGAAGGAAAAAGGAAGGTGAGGATGGGAAGAGAGAGAAACTTCCAATCAGCATAAAAAAAGCTAGAAGCTTGACTTCATTGTTGAAAATAATAGGGTTTTTAACAGTTAAAAGGTTTTAAAAGGTCATTATGCATTTAGCAGCAAAAGAGCAATATGAATTTCTAAGCAGCAACATCTGGAAGATCAAAAGAAATCATACTTCAATCAACACGAAAATCTCTGCTCATTACACGCAATCATATTTAGTTATTAATAGACACCGGCTAGACACTGACATTTCGCACATTTCATCCCGCGATGCGCCAGGGACACGTCTGGCATTTAGTTTATCATTTTCATCAGTGTCATGGAAAGAGTGACCGCGATGACCCCAAAAAATCTCACACTGTCAGTCATCGTGAGCGAATTTATCAACACATACAAAATGGGAATCCACAGGAGAGTTTTAACTGTTTGCATACTAAATTACTTCATTCTTCACGCTTCGAAAAAAATCAGGTTTGCATAATAAATAATGATAAGGGCCAGCAGACAATTATATAGGTGGAAACAGTATGCAAAACGTTCAGAATTCAAATGTGTGGGGTGAACGTACCCAGAAGTTGCCTCAGTAATCAGCTCAGTGGCTGCGCTATCATTGTGTGAGCTTCACACAAAAGCGCTCCGGCTCACATTCAAAGCAGCCCGACTTAAAGTGTGCTTGGCACATGTCCTGCTAGCACTCTCCTTTTGTCAGGCAGCTTCCTACTGCTTCAGATTCGCAATTAGGTTAATATTAAAATTAAATGGTCTGTTGTTCTAATGCAGAAAATGAAGAGGTCTTCGAGAAGAAGGAACCGGTCCAGAAGCAGCGTTGACTCCGACATGAGCACAAAAGGGGAGGGCTGTAAGCCAGCAGCCTCAGCCTCAACCTCCACGCTGCGGTGCGCGAGGCTTAAAATGGTTTGCTGAACTGGCAAGCTCGATTCCATGACTGATTCTGTGCGGAATAATTGCATTAAAACAGTAATGAGAGAGGGCTTCTTTCTCGTTTTACCAGTCGCTACGGCAAACGCGCTGAGAAGCTTCAGACAGAACCAGGGTTTTACTTCTGACGACAATCCTTTTTGGACTGAATTGTAATTTAGTTAATTAGATCTGTCGCTGCATTTTCTAACTTGGTTATTGCATCCTTTGATGATTTTACCAGAATTACACTTCTCCTCCTGCCGCTTTGCATCCTCTGCTTTAATAATTCTTCAGACAAATGTGCCAGGCACTTGATTACACTCTGTGGCAGCAGTAGCATAAACCCTCTCCTGTGTTGCGCCGATTCAGAAATCAGGCCGATCACTGGACCAGCTAGCTAAGCCAATGCTGCTCTGCACGAGGAATCCAGCCAGGGACAGATTGCGGACCCACTTTTGAGTTATTAATGGCTGTAAACAAGTTACAGGCAATCAGAAAGGAAAGCAGGGCTTTGAAGACCCAAACCAAACCCCAAACCCACCTCGAATGCTCTGAAATCCATGTAGTTAGCTACAAAATGATTTCAAGGCAGGTTGGCATGGGGTTACTGGATCTTAATTAGCTGACAGATTTTTAATTAACTTTTGAGAACTTTCAAATTTAGATTGTGCTCGTGTGGGTTCTGGCTGTTCCCTGGCCCAGAGCTGTGGGTGCAGTTCAAAACCCACCTTTGCAACAGAGGCATTATGATCAAAATAGTCACACCCAATAAACCTCCAGTGCTTCCAAGCTGCTGATCCCTCCCAGCTCGCTGTGTACCCAGACATCTGCCCGTCAGGTGCTGTGTGACGTGGCTGACACACTGAATCCCAACTCTGAAAATACCCTCCACTAAACATAGCTGTTGTGGCAGCAAGCGAGCTCACCAGGGCTGTGCCAGGCTGTCATTTCATTGCCCATAGCAGGTGATGGCTCGTAGCTGCCCTGCAGCAGAGCCACAACAGGGAATGATCACAGCTTCTCTCCTCTCTTTGCCTGCTCAAAGGAGAAGCATTTGGAACTGAACTGCTTCTTTTCCCTCTCTCCTATGAGATAGGGATAACAGATCCAGAACCCCATAATTACCTAATTCTGTCTCCATCTTCTCGTCCAGTTTGGCTTCACCCCTAAGTGTAGTTGATATGTTTTTATTAACCATACTCGGTGAGGAGCTTTAGGAGCACTCTCATAGTACTGCAGTGTCAGATTTTTTCCCTAACTAAATGCTCAGTGTCTTAGGAAGATGCCCTGTGGTCCTGTATTTGTCTGACTGGCTTTGGGGATGCTATGAATCTCCTAGCAGTGCCCTACAGGCCTTCCAGTGCACAGAGACCAGCTAATCACTTCCCAGTAGTCTTCCTCCTGCATTTCATTCACTTGGTCCAGGCAGGCTCAATTTCCAACCCAGTAACCAACAGTGTGGGGTTAAAACCTTTGTAGTCATAACATTTAATTGGTGATTATTTCTTCACCTCTATGGGTTACTTTTCCGTAAGCAGATCCTGTCATGAAGTGTTGGGCTGCAAAACAGAAACGGAAGTGTCTTTGAAAGCCTCTAAAATGCTGGGTAGTGGAGCAGTGCTCATGCACCAAACCAGGGCTTGCAAAAGCTTTGTTGGTGTGGGGCAGGAGCACAGAATGAACCCAGCCCCATGAGGAGGCTGAGTATTACTCCATAACCCCAGCACTGAGACTGAGCACTAATTCTCCTTGTTTAAAACCCTCTCCCAGGTGCTTTTCAATCATAAAAGCGCCCTTCCAATTATCAGACCTTAAAATAACAGAGTCGAATTGTTAAAAATTTCCAGGCTCTGAGCCAAACTCACCAAGAGTTCCTTGCAGCAGCGGTTTCCCGACCAAGGCATGCACCCCAAGCAGGAAACGCTGCTGTGGGTGAGCTCAGGGCCTCGGAAGAAGGGCTGAGAGAAAGGATGTCTGAGAATTAATGCTTTAGCATCTCCAGGTACGTTTTTAACGTTGTCACGGTTTCATTTGGAACTTTACCTCCCCTACTGTCTCATTCATACGACTGTGGGACCAGGCTGCTTCTACCCCGCTGCACATGCCACGCAGAAACTGGTCCTCGATACCTGCTGTGCAGTGTGGAGATGGGGGAGAGGGCCAACACCCCAGAGTTAAACAGGCAAGACAGGGAAAGCTGAGGTACAGGAACACGTGGCAAAGGTGGGACGTTGGGCCAGTTACTGCAGAATTAGGCACTTGGAACAAAACAAAGCTGTTCGAAGTATGAAGCTGTAGGAGCACCATATGAGCAGGGCAGGATGGGGGTGGGTTTGAAGGGAAAGAGTTGGAAAGAAAGCATTGCTGATCTTACACCGACCACTATTTATACCAACTGGAAGCTTTGCAAAGTGAGCTGCAGAACTTCAGGTAGTGGGAGCGGTAGAAGAGCAGCTCCGTATCGCAGTAATGCTGCCTGTGTTCCTGCTATGCAGCTGAGTGCTGGCCCTTGTCCCCACAAGTGCTCTGACCCAGACGTTGCAAGGTCAGAGCGAAGCACTGACTGTTTCAGTGAGGACTGGACATGCTCCTCTCCTGGGAGAGAAAAAAACACCCTGAAAATTCCAGGGGCATGGCACCCCCACTGGGCCACTCATCAAGTGGGAGAGGGCAAGAATAAGAGAGAAAGGAGCAAGAGGAGAAGCAAAAGGAACTATAGCAGTTGCCTCTCCACATGAACACTGCCCTGTGACACCTGGTCAGGATACTTGTAGAGCAGTAGGGTTCAGGCAGGTGAAAAACAACCCAGCGTGATGGAGGCCTGAAGCAAGGCAAGGTGGGCTTGCTGTGGGAGGACTGTCAGAAGGGATGTAGTCACTCTGAAACAGAGATGCCTCCGCACAAAACTGGTACCAGTGCATCTCATTCCAAAACAGAGTCATGCTGCTTCCCAAGCAGTGTAATTAAAGCAGAATCAAAATGTCAGCTCAAAAAAGAAAAAGGAAAGAAAGGAACTTTCGTAAAAGGACAAAAGGCAGCTGATGCCAAAGAAACAAAAGTTACAGGGGAGGGGAAAGAATTCCCAACATTTCCACGTTGCCAAAGACCTTTCTCGCTGGAGGGAACTTCAGCTGAATAGTTGCCACTGCTGGCAGCTGAGTTGCAAACTGAGCAGGGGAGCAGCAGGGTTCTCATTCTCTCGCCTTGCTGACCGAGAGCTCTGACAATCCAGCTCATTATTTTCAAAGGCAGGGCTCAAAGTCACAGGCCCAGCGCTTGCTGGGTCCACATTAGTCCGTTTACAGCGCTTGCACCAGCCAGCAGCCAGGATTCTGGCAGGGACCGAGATAAAGCCCATCTCGGAAAGGGGCTTTGGCAGAGAGCAGCGCTGAACAGCACTTCTGGGTTTGCAGGGGCCGGAGAGCAAGAAGAAATCCAGCACAAGGCTGCAGCCATCTGTGGTTGAAGGGGGCAGGCAGTGCAAGGGGTAGCAGGAGAGAGTTTCACCCCAAGAGGAGAGGTTCTAAGCGCTTTTCTTCCACAGAGCATTAGCAGCAGCTCTATGGATATCCACATGCTTTTTGGAAGAGGGACTAAGGAAGCCAGCTTCGTGACTGCTGTTTTTACCCTGACTAGCTTGGGCATCTGAGCAGATCCTTTGCTTGACCTCACGCACACCACACACCAAAGCCCAGGCAGCAGCTGGTTTTGGAAATGGCACCTCCATGGGAGACTGGGCCAAGGCAGCTCACGGCAAGAGTCATCTCAGGCAGCCTGAAACAAAGGCGGTTGTTTTTGTTTGACTTTTTTTTAGGCTTTCTAGTGTAAGAGCAGACAAATAAAACGTAGCAAAGCTTCCTCCCAGAAATTTCTCCATGGAGCAAATTTTCATGCCCGAGTTATAAAACAAATGGATGAATGGTGTTACAATGACAGCAAAACCCACACTGCAACCGTGTTGTTGAGAATGCCTGGCTGGAAGGCGTTCCTCCCTTGGTATTGTTATGGCTCCTTTCTTCCCCAGCTCAAAATAAATACCTAAGTAAAACAGAACAAAAATGCCCACCTAATTGTGCAGATGCGTAGTTAATTAATCACTTAATTTAACCCACTTAGCTTCAATGGGAAAGAAATGCAACCTGACAGTCAAGGCAGCGATAATTTTCCATTCACCCTAGTGTTTGAAAACATCTATGTTTTTAAATCGTGCCTGCCTTCAACGGATTGATGCTGATCTTCTTGCTCCGCTGAGTGTTAGGAAGGTTGTGTAACGTTTAATAGGTAAGACCTGCTCCCTGGGTAAAAACAACAGAGCCATTATGTGTCCAGAAAATATTAACTAATTTTATTAGAAACAAACGTGTGTATTTGTGGACAGAGGGACTAGAGAGCTTCTTGCTTTGGGCTGGAAGTTGATGCAAAAAATTATGTGCTTATGAGTCAGAGTTCACTGCTACAAAACGGGATTGTGTGGTTTGTTACAGCTGAGATCTGAGATTCCCATGCTAATGGCTCTCCAGCGTGCATTAACATAATGCAGCATTAAACAAGCTATGCTACGCTGCCTCCGCACCGCGCTGCTGTCCATCAGCAGGGAGCTGGACTCTGGGGAGCTGCTCTGCAGCTCTGTGCAGCCAAGGGCTGATTGGCGTTTTACACCAGCTTCCCGGTCACCTGCAGAACAAGGTGGCACCTGCTCCCTGCTGGAGTGCTCACGCTGAGCACCACTGGGCAGCTTGTGCTGGTCACTCTGCACCCCTCGCTTGATAGCTGCTGTCCACACGTAAAGGGCTCCATCTGATTCAGGGGACAGGCGAAACTGAGATTTTTGAGGGGACGATGAAGGACCAGGGTCAGGTGGCTGGACCCACAGCCACCAGAGAAGGCCTGGAGCTGAATTTACTCCTCCCAGTAGTGCCAGAGGGGGCAGCAAGCACACCTCATCAAGAGGCGTGTCTTTCTCGCCCCAGATGGGAACTCCTGCTCTCACACTTTACACACTGTCAGGGGCAGTGGTGGATGTGCCCTCCCAGGCACACGACATCCCTGCTTGATTTGCCTGCTCTCAAAAGCAGCCCTGCTTAAGGGAACCAAAGAAAAGCTGGGATCCAACTGCTCAGCGCACACAGCTCACAAGCCCCAGCCACACACACAGGCGTTGCATTAGGGTGGTTTCCAAAACAGAAGAACATGAGGGATACTGGGGCCTAATAAAAGGGTTAGTAACAAAATCCCACAGCATATATTCATAGAAGACATTTAGGAAAGACTTAAGGAATACTTTCCAGCAAAGCTCAGTGCAATTACAGACACACTCAAACATAAGTATGTGCTTAAAGCTTGGACTAGGTCCAAAGCTGTAAAGAACCCCTATCTGTAATAACGCAGGCGGTAGGCTTCTCCATAAGCTGTGTTGAGCTGCTGGTTTTGAGGGCAAAGCTGCCATGGCACAATGCGCGTGTGTGCTGGCACACACACCTGCACACAGGGATGCATGTAGACGTATGACAGAGCTGTGTGGAAGTGCACAGCACCTGCCACCCAAAGATCACAGGAGGCTTTCAACATAACGTTCATGACACTCAGCTTTACAGAGAATGGATTTTTATCTCCCTCGTAGCTCCAGGAAAGTGCCAGTGCAATAGCTGTGTGTCAGTACAGACTGCCCTGCTGGTTATCAGCACACTGAGAAATCCTTTAAAAATCACCACAGCAGGCAAAACAAAATGCACCCTGGCAGAGTTCCAAACATATATGCTATCTTTGAAACTAGGGGGGAAAACCTGTTTTGAAGGAAACACTTAGAACCTTCCTGGTTCACCAGAAAATTTACATGACATACTTCACCCAGTTCTGTCTCCTGGGCCCAGTGTCTGGTTCCTGTTTTCATTTTGAGGTTGTAGACAGAGTGGAGGAAGTGTAAGATAAGCCCCTTGTCCCCTAGTCTTCTTTGTGCTACTGTATGTTTAGTGCTGTTGGGCTAGGAGATAGTAGGGGAAGGAAGATCTGTGTAATAAATGCTACTCAGGCTGCATTAGCACTGCAAAGTGAAATCTATTTGTTTGGCAATTAAGGTATCAACAGTAGAAGCCTGCAAGGAGAGTCACTACTTGTCTACAAGTAGCACTGTGTTTGCTGAACTGCTCGTGACATGCTTCATGGACAACATGTCCCTGTGGATTCTCTCCGTCCAGCTTTGCCTTTGTCCAGAAGACAACTCAGCAAACCCTGTGGGTGAGCAAGAACTCCTGCCTCCATCCACTGCCATGGCAAAGCTGCTGCTCCCTGCACACTGCCACGCCAACGCAGGGAGGGGAGGTGTAACCAGGAGCTCCCAGGGACGCTGCCTCTGCATCTGGCTCTTCTCCTCCCACCTTCACTGAGAAAAAGGTAGAAAATTAGAAAGAAGCTCAAAATCAAGATCCACTGCTGCGGCTCCTGTCACCTGTACAGAGCTGTTTATCTGCTGCCTCCCACATGTTGATGTTTGGTTTGTTAGAGGCAGCCTGCTCGGACAAAACCTGCGGTTCATGGGTAGTCCCAGCACTGACGGAGTCTCCAGCTACCAGCAGCCCATGGAGCCTGACAGTCCTGTGTAGGAAGTGTTTCTGAGTAGAGAACCAACCTTCAGGGCCTGGAGGCAGGCAGAGGAAATTGAAGAAAGCCTAAAAATTGTGACTGCCTAAACACAGAGCAGTACAATTTAATGATTATCCAGCTGGAAAGAGAAGCGTGAGCATGCAGGATAGACCCTGAGCAGTAAATAACACGAAAAGAAAGGCCAGGCTGTGCTGCGGGTTGTTTAATCAGAAATGTAATAGATGGCGGTGAAGGAAAAGGTCTGTCTGGTGGCACTGCGCAGCTGGATCCTTAGTGAGGCAGAAGGCTCTTGCAAAGTCTTTCTTGAAAAATAAATTCATATTGGCTCGAATACGGGCACTGTCACACGGTGACAGCCGGCTGAGCAGCTGTAAACAAAAGGTGATGATAAATGACACCGCATCAGGCCGGTATGTCTGCATGGAAGTGACGGCCCGCGCGACACCAGCGAGGAGAGGCTGGAGCCGTCAGGGAGCGAGCCCGGGTTTATTTAACGTCTTTGCTAATGATCTGGAAAAGGCTGAGGAAACACACAGGATTTACTCCTCTCGATTTTCAAGAAAAGAGGCGAGGCTCTCACCTGCTCCTGGGAGAGACCCCTGACATCAAAGCACTGTTATCCCAGTGTCTTCAGTGAGATGGATGGCTGGGAGGCTGCGCAGGCAATTGTTTGAGCATCACCCGATGGCAGAGGTGGTGGCAGCAATACAAAAGAACACGTAGCAATTATTTGCCTGGCGAGGGGGCTGCACGGGAGCCATCCGGCTCCTGACGTAAGCAAAATGCATAACGCAGATAAACAGATCTCGGTGTGGGGGGAAGACGTTTCCAACGAACCGTCAGAGATCTTTGCTCCACGTTATTTTAAGTGTCGGTGCCATTTCCACAGGGAATTTCTTTCCTCCTCCTTCCATTGTCACTTGGTTCATTGATCTCACAGAACTGTGAGGAGTGAGGAAGAGGTGAGGTGGCTGTCATCACCTGNGATGTTTGAGTGGGCAGACCAAAGGAGGAGCAGAGGTGGAGAAAGGGAATGGTGTGGGCCAGACAGAGATCCCACAAAGTCTGCTGATGCCAAAGGGAAAAGCAGTGCTTGCACTCTGCCTTTTAGATGAAGGCAGGCCTGGATCTCTGTGTGCTGCACACCCTGCTGCCAGAAACAGAGTGACATGGTTTAAATGAGAGACGGAAACCCTTGACACAGAGAAATTAGAGTCAATGTTGGACAGAAGAAAGTCATAAATAAGCCTTCATGCAGAGAGAAGGGATAATCCCACAACACCATAACAGGCCAAGTGACTGTGACTGCCTCAGCCTGCTCCTGTGGCTAAAGTAAGACTGGGGGAAAGACAGACAAGCTCTGCTGGATTTCTCCTGCGCTGTGTCTGACTCCTCTCATCCACACAGAAGATGGCTCTTTGCAGGCTGCTCAAGAAACACATCATATAACCACTCCCCTGCTTTGCTGATCATTTCTGCTGTACTGCGTAGGTGGAGCTATTGTCAGAGGCCAAAAAGCATCAGGATTTGAGGAAGAAAGAGAAAGCACAAAGCAAAGAAAATAAATTATTAGCAACTTCTTCAGGCATTCAGCGAGTGACTAGGAGATAGTGCAGGTCTGCACTTCTGCCTGGGCTTTGGCAAACTCCCTGCACTGCTGCCTTTTCTTTAAAGTGCTCTTCTCTTTCCTGCTGCACTATAAGCCAGGAAATAATATCCACACACAGCCAGCGAGCCCTGTCACTCCAGGGTAACGTGCAGGGGGAGGGAAGTTGTTGCTGAGGATCAGTGTTCTTGCAATATCTTGAATATTGAAGCTCAGAGGTGGGCGGATGCTCCCAACAGCCCGAGTCATACAGTCACATCACTGAGGGCTGAGGTGAAAGGTTTCATGAAAGTCAGTCCTGTTCTCACACCTGCCCCAACAGCTGGAAATGAAGGGCTTTCAGGTAAAGTCACTCTATATGTTTGGACAAGACACACAAATGCGTAGGTGCTGTTGGAGTACAAGTAACAATGACCAAGAGTGTGTTTGGTCACTGCTTCAGCCAGGCAGCACAAAGCATCGATACGCAATGTCCTTTTCAATCAATCTTTTTGCACTGCCATCATAAAACAGAATCGGCCTTTGACTCTGTAACAGGTTATTTCCCTCAGCTCCCAGAGGTATAAACGCAATAGGATTTCATGCGGTACTGTCCAGAGCAGGCTGTTCTCTATCATCGAGACGTCAAAATTTGGCTAGCCAAAGCAGAAACACAACAGGTAACAGCCCAGCAGAGGCAGCCTGATGAAGCTATTTCACTCTGTTCTGCACTGAGGCCAACGTTAGAACAGAGAAATAGATCAAACCAGTGTTCTCTCTTTGTAAGGCAAACAGAAGGGACAGTCATTGTGTCTCCCTGAGACACAAACCTGACCCCGGGGCAAGAATTACTGACAATGATGGTCTAATAAAACTCTTCTCTTTGGCTGCAGCAATCAGATCATGCTGAGAAACTTCCACCTCTCTTGCCAGAAGAGATTCAGCAGTCAGAATTCAATCCTACTCCTATTCAAGGGCAAAGGTGCCACTGGCATCAGTAGGAGCAGCACTGGTAGGGAAGAGTTCAAATGTCAAGTGTGCATTTACAGAAACTGCTTCCCCTGAAGACTATGCAGATACGATTACGCCGCTGTCTTCCCCATTGCTCTCCTTTTACATTATCTAAGGCAAAGTGCCCACAGAGGACACAGATGCACTCCATTAGATGCAGAGTGAGTATTGTTAAAAATACCCTCTCTAATACCAACTACATATTTACTCCTTTGTAACCTCATCAGCTGTGACACTCTGTAATTACAGATTGTTCAGGAGTCTTCTCTGCCCACCCAGTGCCAGAGCGAAAAACAACTAAAGGAAACATCACAAGCAACAGACGAGTGAGCCTGAGCCCTCCACTGTGTTCCCAAGACGCCAAATAACACACTCCACATCTCAGGGGAGATAATGCCCATCTACAGCAGTAAAAGCAGAGACGCTTTTTTACACTGAAGTTGCTAATAGAAGAAAAGAGCAACGTGGGAGAGTAAAGGTTAGACAGAATCAACAGAGATGAGTCACCCTGCATTTACTTCTGTTGCACAAGCTTTCAAAAATGTCTGTTTTTCTTGAGTAATGATGTCTTCTCTCATGGTGAACGCAGGACTCCACCTGAACGCCCCGTGAAGTGCTGTCCCTGTTACACAAACATCAGCCCTTGTCCTGTAATCAGCTCCATTTGGGCAATGCAGAGATCTGCTGAGTTCTGTGAGCTCTTCATGGATGAGATGATCTTCCCACGCAGCTCAAGGATCAAGACTGGGGCTTAGGAGAGAAAATAACAAAGTATAAACCTCCCTGTGAAACGCTGGGTAGGTTTTTATGGTGTTGTTTAGCATGAACACTTTCATTACCCACACTCGTGTTTCAGTGAAATTCTGCCTTCCATGCTGTAGCAGCAATTTAAACATTTGATTCACCCTGAGAAGGAATGCCATTCAAAGGAGATCACTGCTTCACTGCTGCAGACCTTACCCCCACTCGGGATACACACAAAGAATACAACACTGGACACTGTTCCATTCTGATCGTGGACCTTCCTTGGGGAAAAGCTGCACTCATCTTCCTCTTTTGGATCCTTCACGCCTTCTACCTTAAATGCTTTGATCTGGTCAATGGAAGTAGCTTATGTTACAGTGCCACAACCTTGCTGGCATGGGGACTGCAAGACAGTTTTGTTCTAGTCAAGTGACAGCCTGGACTGACAGGTCTATCTGGGTGTTTTCAGAATGTAAAATTTAAGTGCTAATTAAACACGTGAGTTACCAGGGGAGTGGGGTGAGAAACTATACTTCTCCACAGAGGACTGGAAGCAAGATTTTCCTGTTCCTTTATGCTTACTATGGACTTGCTAAGTTTTCTATGGTATCATTGCCACTGGGCTCCCCTCCCAAGGTTTGGAGGGCCCTGTATTTTCACCAAAGATAGGAGAATTAAGGACACAGAGCACCATCCAGGAAGCAACAGGTTATCAGTGATTTAGCCAGTGCTCCCCACCATCCATATGCCTCACCCTACAGCACTTCCTACATCCTCAAACTGCGACAGCTCCACTGGCAGGAACAGGCCTCAGCGGAGGTTGGCTGGTGTATGTCAAGTGCGGGCCAGGACAGGGCATTGCTCTGCCAGCACTTAGTATCAGCACCGCAGGAAGGAGCTGATGGCCCACTTGGGGGTGGCTGGGAATATCTAGCAGAGATCTGCTTTTCACGAGAAAATGTCTCTTCCAAATACACAGTGATCAATCACCGAGCAATCCCTTTTGAACCTCATCTCTTTCTTTCTTTCTTGGATAATTTCTTCCTTTCTCCTCATCAGTTGCTAGAAGACAGTGTTGGTGTCCGAGCACTCTGCATACAGAAGAGAAGGAGCTCTCTCAGGGAGACATGGGGAAAGCAAGAGTCAGGAAGTGCTTTTCAGAGGCAGAACTTCAGCTAAGTTATTGAATGATTCCATCAGTTTGTGTAAGTATTTCCTGGCAGGATAAGATACCTAATAAAGGGCTTTCAATCTTGTTGACAAAAGCTTGAGCAAGATTGAATGGCTGAAAGCTGAAGTTAGACAAATTCAGCCTTGAAACAAGATGTAATTTTCTTGCAGGCAGGACAATTAAACACTAAAAAGATTATCAGTGAAGGTGAAGGCCTCTCTGTTGGATGGAGGTTTCAAGGTGATAGCACACAGCTTCCTAAAAGATGTGGTTTAATACAAACTCAGAGCAAGGCAGGATAGGAAGGATTTCCTCTCCACCTCATGCACAACAGTCCAGGCGGAGCTGTGTGGGGGTTCAGAGGCTGGAGGTTTTTGTTTATTCACCTGTGCCAGGGGCTGTTGCTTTCTCCAAAATTCCAGACTTGCCATAATTGACAAGAAGACACCAATAAACGCAGATCCGGGCTCTGAAGAGATAGAGACAAGTGCTCCTAGACACTACCTTTGTGTTTCTGGCTTACGTGCACAGAATGATATTGATTGGCAGATTTAAGATTGGAAAGAACTTCTCAGGCCAAATTGGAAGAAATTAGTTAAAAGGCGGAGAAGGTATTGCTTTCAGTAATTGCGATCAATTAGGCATGTCCCATTTAATAAACTCTCCACCACTGCAGAGGCCTCAGCCTCACACTTGGCATTATAGCTTGTTCTTTCTGTTCTACCTCGCGGCGTGAGGCCCTTACCCCTGAAGACCCAACTCTTTAATCTAGCTAAACCATCGTGGTAAAAACACGTGAACTGTGTGAAACCAGGCTGACACCAGGTGATCTTCTGGAGCTTTCTTACCTTAGAGGAAATCACTCCTAAGAAACCAAGGCTCAATGTCATTTCCACTGATCACTGTTAGAGTTCTGATACCAATGCCAGCAAAATCCCAGAAACTCAAAGCTCACAGAGGCAGATTCAAACATGCCAATTATGCTAATAGCTGGGAGTGCAAGCCCTGCCTGAGAACCTCAAACAATACACAACACAGCAGCCCACTGCGCTACACAGGGCTTGCTGAAGGGGAATTGGAGCTGAGTAACTAACTATTACACACTAATTATCTGTGCTACTTTTATTCACACAGCCAGCTACCGCATCAATGTCCCTGCAACATGGGCACTTACTCCTCATCACAGAATCGTGGAATGGTTTAGGTTGGAAGGCTCCATAAAGGTCATCTAGTTACAATCCCCCTGCCATGGGCAGGGACAGCTTTCACTAGACCAGGCTGCCCAGGGCTCCACCCAGCCTGGCCTTGAGAACTGCTAGGGAGAGGGCATCCACAACCTCCCTGGGCAACCTGTTCCAGGGCCTGAACACCCTCTAAGTGAATAAAATCTTCCTATTAGCTTGAAACCATCCTCCTTATCCTGTCACTACATGCCCTTGTGAAAAGTCCCTCTCGAGCTTTTCCATAGACTCCGTTTAGGTACTGGACATCTGCTATAGGGTTCTCCCCAGAGTCTTTCCCAGGCTGAACAGCCCCAGCTCCCCCAGTCTGTTTTCTTAGAAGAGGTGCTCCGGCCCTCTGATCACCCATGTAGCTCTGCTCTGGACTCACTCCAACAGTTCCATGTTCTTCTTATGTTGGGGACTCCTGCCCTGGACACAGTACTCCTATGAAACATCCAGAATTCTGGCATCATGGTCCTTCTCCAGCAAGATCCTACCCACCATTTCTTCCAAGGCCATACATAACAGAGGCTATTTGTAATCCAGTAGAAACGTGGCATATGGGATCCAAAGTCCCACTAAGCCTCTTATGTCACTGTTTTATCTCTGTTTTGGATAAATGTCAACATTTTGACTGATTCTATTTGACTTCAGAACATGGACAAAACAGCATGGAGTGTCACCACAGTAATTGCTTCAAATACACAATGGTTTCTGGAGATGCATTAGACATCTCACAGCCGGATGGCTTCAACTTCCCCAGCCAGCTGCCAGCCACCAGCTACAAAGCTGCTTTTAAAGCCATTTCTGTGGCTACCCTTGTTGTCATCCTATCAACGGCTGCAGCATGAGGAGTGCGAAGGGAAGGCCAGTAACTGGTTGCTTTGGACTAACTGTTCTTGGCTCGCACAGAGAAAAGCTCTTTCCAGGCTTAGAAACATGTTCTGTGTGCAAAAGCACTGTGCATCAGACAGCAAAGACCAGCACAGCTGACACACTGCTTGGAATCATAGCACCATTTAGGCTGAAAAGGACCTCTGAGATCATGGAACCCAAGCACAACCCACATTCCACAGCACGGTGAGGTGACAGCAGCATGTCAGGAAGCACCCTGTGCAGGGCTCTGTTAGGGTTTGTCCTCTGGTACAAACCATAGCATTCAAGGATTAAACATGCATTTAGGGGATCCCTGAACAAAGAAATCAGTACAGCAAAGAGTCAACCCATGCTGCTAACCTGCAGAATTCTGAACCATCATTGCAAAACTCTGCATTTCCCTGCGGACTTGGCGCACAGCTACAGGGAACTCATAAAGCGCCTATTATGGCTCTGAGGTTCCAAGGCCAAACTCCTTTGCTGTTTGTTCCAGAGTGGATGTCAAGATTCTTCTAATGTTGCAGCACCTTGCTGGGGACGTTCTGCCAAGCGGTAGCAGCACATACCCTGTTACTTCTCCTCCAAGACCCTCTGCTTCCTAATCACATGAAATACTGCCCCATCCTCCCTGGAAGGGCTAACTTTAGAAAGGTACATCAACCTATTAACCTGCCCACACTCTGGTCCTGTCTCTTCAGCTTCACCTGTCAGTTTAGCGTTGCATCAAGAGGTGCAGCACCCTTAGCTGCTGACACTCACCACCCACCACCTAGATGCTCCAGAATCGCACACCAAAGTGTTCCAAGGCAAAAGTGCACAAGATGGAAATGGGCTGTGGCAGAACAACAGGGAGTGAAGAGAGCTCATTGCCACCATGCAAAATTAGAAAATGAGCAGTTGCCCACTATTCTGTGCATAGACGAGGCCTGGCACGGAGCCCACGTCTCCCAGGAGCAGGATTTTCACTGAAATCCTGGCCTTTAGCAAACCTGATGGGAAACATTAGAAAGACCAAGAATCCTGTGTTGTGTAAAGCACCCAGCAATCCCACAGAGGTGAGCCCAGATGGGACAGGCTGTGTCTAGGAAGCTAGAAGGAGACCCAGAGACAGATTAAAAAAGACTCACCATATCCCTGTTCATACTAATAAAAAGAGCTGCCTGTCTTTGAGTTTGCTAACAGAGTGTTCCCAGTGCCCTTGACCCAAGACTCACTTCATGTTTGACATTTCCTAAGCAGCTGGCATTAAACAGTGAGTTTCTTTATCTGGGCTACGATACTCTACTTTATCCTTTGTTGATTCTCATCGGCTTCATCACACTATACAATGTTTGTGGATTAATGTAAACTCCGTGAAGATTACTGATAGCATAAACCGGCTGAAATTACTCCAGCAGCAAAAGCTTTAAATTATAGAAGGGTCTTTGTGAAGAATACATCTGTGCTAAAGCACTACTTCCCTACTGTTATGGTTAAAAATGCAAAGCTTTCATTGTTTAGACTGTCCTTAATAGAAAAGCAGCCTCAAAAAGTTCTCATTCTTCCCATGTACATCGAAAGTAGCCTTTTGTTTAAAACAAGAAGTCACTTCTCCTGAAGCAGTGACACTGACATTTGGGGGAATGCATACCTTGTGTGTTTTCTGTGGAAATGGAGTTGGTTTGTTCTCAACTCATGATACAGATGAAAAAACAAAATCACTACTTCCTCTCCTTCCTTTCTCCTCTCCATTCCTGCTCTCTGCAGAGTGCCTCCTGCTCCACCCCGGCCACACACCAACCTACCCCTCATCAGGCACCAGAAAGTTCCCTTTCCATTCAGCTCTTCCCTTTTGTGAAAGCTTCCTGCATGGTTTTTCTCCCCGTGGATGACTCTGGGCCTTCTCGCACTGAAGCTATTGTCCAGTGTGAATTGTACCCTTTGGAGTCAGGTTGTTAGGTCCACACCATAAAGGCCTCCAGCCCCTCCTTGACCCCTCAGCACACAGACACAGCAAAGGGAATTATAAAATCTTAATGAGGAAAACTCAGCAAGGTTCCTCCTGAGCTGCCTACAAAATATCTTGGGGGGAGACACATGGTTCGCTGGAGATGAGGTCTCTCTGTCCCTCAGCTGCAGGTTCATGCACTCTTTTTAACAAAGTTAGGACCAACACATGAAGGCAAAAGCTACGCTGAGATAGCGTTACAGCACCCAGCTCTGCTGCCCCGCAAACATTGTGACACCCACCTCTGCAAAGACCTCCACAACCTGACAGCTTAGCTACAGAGCAAGCTTAGCTGCTGCTGGCGGAATTTCCTGTGTCAGTGGAAAGCAGGGAGAGATACCAATGCCACAGAGCACTGGAAAGGGCTGTTTGTTTAGGTGGCACGTGTGCTTAAGAAACCATTTGCTGCCTCTTTGCTGACTGTTTAAGCTGTTCCACACTGTATTTGTATAGCTGCGGGAATAATCATCTTCCGGAGGGCTTTGGCCCAGAGCACAGAGTATCTAACGATACACAAACAATGACAATTAAAAGAAAAGCATAAAACACAGTTCTTTGGTTCAGAAAAACAGGACCTCCCTTTCCTGCAGGTGGAAGCTGTTAGCACAGTTTTCATTGTCATGTGCATGGCACAGAACCGCTGTCGCTAACAAAACTCCCTACTTCCAGGCATCCACACACACCAATGTTAATGCTGTGCTTTCAGCAAACTGATCTCAGAGCGTGAGGCATTCTTTGGGCTTTAAGGACACATCTATACATGGGGTTTAGTTTTTTAATGGGGGTTGATGAAAGTCCAGAATGGGTGGGATAAGCAATATGCAGTTGTCTTAGCTGTTGTCTTCAAGAGAAAACATTTGAATAATAGAAAACTGTAAAACGTAACAGCCCGTGCAGCTGAAACTCCGAGGTACAGCCGGATGGGCAGAGCTGAGTGTCTTCTTGCTCCTGTAGGAAATGTTTCACATGACTCTTTTTTTTCCCCAGTGCTCATTGGTTTTTATTCCTAGAAATAAGGTCTCATTCTACTGTGAATCACAGGAGGGTTGGATACATTTCATCCTCATCTCAAACCTCTTGCTTAAGTCATTTACTTCCTCCTGAGGAAAATCATGAACCAGTCAGGACTGGAGGTGTAAAAAGCATCGATTCCGTGATACAATATCTGCAGAAATGAATCTACTTGCTTTGCTGAGTAAATCATTTAGCATGCAGTTATCTCTAGCATGCATTTATCTCAAAAACAGGGCTTTGAGGAGGAGCAGGGCTGCCTCACCCCTCATATCAAATCAGGAGCCTTCAAGACACCAAGAGACCTCTACTGAGGTCAATTCTCGCACAGCTCAGGATGCCCACACTTGGCTGACTCTGGCCAAAACCACACAGTCTAATGCAAAATAAGAACCAAGCTCATTTTTTTTCTCTGAAAGAATAGTTTTTTAACAGATATCTGTCCAGAGGCTTGGCACAGTTAAACCATTTGCCAGCAATAAGAAAAAACCCACACAATACTGCATGAGCAAAAGCAGTGTCTCCTCTGACATCGGCATTCATTAAGTACAGGAAAATCTAATTCACGTGGCATAACAACGACTGTTTTCTCAACAGATTATTAGGAAAATTAAATTAATTGTAGCAGCCTGTTTATTCAGGTGTGGAGCATCAGAGGGTTTGTTCGTGGGGGGGGTTCCAGCCGGGGAGTAACAATACCCAGCGCTGCACTTGTGTGAAGAGGCCATGTTACAGACGGGACACTCACAGGGAGCCTCTCCTCAGACAAATAAACCTTTAATGAAAGCCCGAGCCACGTAAACTACTCCGACAGAGGGTCTGGGTCCTATTTGGGCAAAGACATCTTTCCCAAGGTGAGAACAGCCAGTGTTATGGCCGGCCTGGCTGCCTCCTGCTACCCTTGCTCCTGGCTTCCCCCCCCACTGCTGCCGAACGCCGCTGCCTCTGCTGTTTGTATCCTATTTTGTCTCCGAACCAAAGAGAGGAGGGGGCGAACGAAAATAAAACCCCAACGGGTCACCGGGTTCCTTGAAAATCCTACAAGCTTTTCCTGAACAAATAGCAGGCAGTGACCTCTGGCCCTGCCTTTGCATAAGAATTACCATGGGCGGCAGCAGCCGCGGCCGCCACCGGGGCCGCCGCCAACGCCGGGCTCCCATCTCAACTCACAGCCATTTCTTTACATTTTTTGAAATATTTTTTTTAAGAACTCGGAATAAGAAAAGGCGGGGGGGCGGCTGGCAGCTCATCTGCATTACAGATCGGGCCTCTCTGGAGAGAGCCACCCATCCATAATTCATCGCCCGCTTCCTGCGGGGCCTGGAGACGGCCGAGGCCCGTGGCAACGGGCTCCTAGCAACAAGCAGCCGGTCCCAGCCAATCGGCGGCCGCCTGCCTGCCGCCGCTCAGCCAATCCGGAGGGGCGGCAGAAACCGCGCGCAGCCGTTGGCGCCTTTACCGGTTGCCGTCAGCTGCAGCGGGAGGAGGAGGAGGCAGAGGGGCAGCGGGGAAGCTCTGCCCGGCCTAACCCGAACAGTGTAGTCGGCGCTGAAAGGGGCAGAGATTTCTGATTTGTAGGAAGCGCTGTAATGGGGGTCTTAATTCGCTTCATGATTTCCCTCTGTCAGACAGGCGTGCCGGTAACGCTGGCACACTGAGGGGGACCGCCCTCAGGGAAAGAGCCTTGTGCCTGTCGAGCACTAAGCCTATCTAAACACCTTCTTTCTGTTTCCCTATAAAGATTCTGAACTGCCTAATTAAAAAAAAAAACAAACAAAACCCAACATGTTTTGCATTGTGCTTGGGTTTATGAAGCTGAAAGTCCTGCATCTCGGTGCAGCACTGCGTGACACAGATGAACTGATCTATAAGAGTCAGCTTACAAATATGGCACCCTGAAAGAAGAGTGCTTTGTAGCTTGGCCCTCCAGGAGCGTGTCTAGCTCACACCTCACACTCCTTCTCAAACGAGGAGAACAAAGCAAAAGTGCAGGAGGTGTGGAGACACAGCCCCAGAATGTGCTGCAGGAGCTGGGCCTGGGAACCCAAACGCCGCAGGAAGCAGGAAGCATTGAGCCTCGAATATGCAGCACTCTATGGGGCTGGGTTAACTCCTGGAAGATCGCTAAACACAAAAGTGTGGTGTTTTCTTCCTTGGAGAGGGAGGAAAGGCACTGAGTTTTGGTTAGATTACATCAACTCGGTGACACCACAAAAGCTTAGCGATGGCGGAAGGCGTGCTGTGGTGGCTTAGCGCTGCCATCGTGTTCTGTCAAATAATAGCGTTTTCCTCAGGCTGGTGTAAGGATTGCCTTTTACAGGGAATGCTTGATGCCTGTGCATGTGCAGGCACAGAGGTCTATAAATCTCAGTATAAAACTCTATCTTTTATCTTTGGGGAAAATGAAGAGCTATCATTTATCTGAACCTGAACATTACACTTGAAGCCGAGATACCGTAGGTTATCTAAGCATTTCACCCCTCAACCTAAAAGCTGATCCCGAATTCCACTCTAATGCATATGTTGCTCAGACAGTGAAAGCAGAGATTAGCAGATTAGCTATGGATGCTTCAAAGTACATTTCAGGCCCCAGTGCCCTGTGGTGAACTTGAGCAGATGATGCATACGTTGACTAAAGCCGTGAAGGCTGCCAGGGGAAGAATGAAAAATACACTCCGGTCTCCACTCCTGTGTTTCCTAAAACGTTGCAAACGACCTCTTTTCTGAAGGCCATGCCTTCTGGGATTCCACGGATGAAAAAATACCCTATCACTGACTTCCCCGATGTGACAAACTGCTTTATCATTCATTTCCTTCAACAAAGTAGCAGGACTACTCATATGTTTTCAGTTCAGACGGGACAGTTTTAACCCGTGTGAAGATTTTTATGTTTGAGTTAAACCTGAAATCAAAATGTTTACCTCAGAAAACCAAAACAACATCAATTAATCAAAATTAATCTGAAAACTTTGTTAATTATTTCTCTTTCTGGGCAAGAAAAATCCAGTTAGCAATGGGAATTTTTGCTTGCAATTAGGCACAAACGACGATCTGAACGTCTCTGGCTGTTCATTACTGTAATGAACCCTGTCGTGTGCACAGATACAAATCAGAAACTGCCTTGCAGGGTAGTTAAGTTGTCCCATACCTTTATCCTTCACTTGGACAGATTGCATGTAGGGCTGGAGGCATGCTCCCTCCAAAAAGGCACAGCTCTCTAATGAGCTCTTACAATCACACAACTTAAGCTAATGAATTTCTTATCCTCTTAGGCGGATAAAAGTTTCTGTTACGAGTCAAAAGATCTCCGCTTTATAAGTGGATTTGTACTTTGCATTTGAGGAGGGAGGGCCAGAAAGGATACGGCAATGACTGAAACTCATTGTGTTCTTCTTAACAAGCAACACCGGGCAGCAATAACAAAACCATCACAATTAATGCTGAACCCTCACATGCTGTGGTTGAAATGTGGAACTCTCCAAGGCAGAGCCATGGATCCACAGGCACAGGTGGAAACTGGAGGTGGAATGAGTCAAGCTAATCTGTGCAGGAGAGCAGATCCTGTTCCCCTTATGTCCCTGAATGACTCAGGGCACAGGCAGAAAGCCTCTGTCCTGTGCAGGGGACCTATCTGCAACCCGGCATGTACAATAATATGTCATTAGTACATGCAACAGCTAACTCAGAATGATTGGGGCTGGAAAAGCCCTCTGAGCTCATCCAACCCAGCCCATGACCTATCATCACCACATCAACCAGACCAGGGCACTAAGTGCCACATCCAGGTTGTCTTTCAACACCTGCAGGGATGGAGGCTCCACCGCTGCCCTGGGCAGTCCATCCCAGGCTCTGAGCACCTTTTCCATGAGGAGAAGGGCTTCCTAACATCCAACCTAGCTCTTTCTGGCCAGCTTCAGGCGCTGCCCTCTCATCCTATCACTAGCTGCCTGAGAGAAGAGCCCAACCTGTCATCCCTGAGTCTCCTCCAGGCTAAACACTCGCAGCTCCCTCAGCCTCTCGTCATCAGACTTTCTCTCTAGACCCTTTCTCAGTCTCACTCCTCCTCTGGACTCTCTCCTGTCCCTCAATCTCTTTATTGAAGTGAGGGGCTCAACTTTATGTTTAGGAGAGATCATCTGGAGTATTGATGGACAGCAGCACCAGTCACGATCTCCACAGTGCTGAGGTGCTGTACAGTAGCAGTACCATACACTTATGGGGGATCTCAAAGCATTTTGCACCAGCTGCCACCTGAGCTTCACAGAATCACAGAGCTGTGTTTCACCTAGGGCATAAAAACAATATTGTTCTGCACTGAAGTGTTGTTGCCTCTATAGAAACAATGTGCTACCTCAGGATCCGGATGGGAGAGTCTGGAATTGTTTCAGTGCAGTGACATGTGCAGGACACAGTCACACTACCAGGGGTCAACATCTGCCTGCAGAGAAATTGTTCTCACTTGAGAGAGGAGGTGGGGAGGAGGAGAAAAGGAAGAATGAAGTCTTGGCTACAATTTCTTCTGTAAATGGTCTGGGAGGAGGTCAAAAGGAGCTTGGAATCTTGCTAAGGGTGCTGGAGGTTCCGGGTGTGTGTTAATTGATGCTGCCAGTTGGTTTCTGCACTCAGCCAGTCCTACTGGTACGTAGAAAGCCTGCACGTCTTTTTTGAGCAGCTTGCTGCTCCGGTCATTTTAAACGGTGAAGGCTGAAATTGTGGGATGCCTTACTAACATGAATTGTGCTTTCTACTTCAAACTTCGTGCCAAACCCTGGTTCCAAGGTCAGCAGCTACACGATGTGCATTTACCTCCGCTCTGGTTTGAAGGCAGCGCTGACAAGTTCATTGATTTCAGTGCAAACTGTAAGCCCCTATCTCCCAACAGAATCTGGCCCCAAGACTTGAGTTGAAGACATCAGTGAAAAGTCAGCTCTTGACAAGAACCCTTAATTCCACATTAGCTCCTTAAAGATCTTCCCAGAGACTAATGTCAGACAGAAACCTGGCGATGGCCTGCCCCAGTGCACATGATAATCAGTCAGCACACCGGCCTCACTTCAGGGGGTTCAGGTCAGACCTGTAGGGAGTCCCTTGCAACACCTTCAACCCCAGTGAGTCAGCAGCATCAATGTGTGTTTATTGTTTCCTGAGCTTCCCAGTCTATTTCACATGATTCTTGCTTCCTTTTAGTGCTTCACAGCAGCTCCGTGCTTTCCCCCAGGTATAGGGCTGCTGTGTGTCCAGGGGTCTCCAGACATTTTGCCGTGGGTTTGTAACTGCATTGAGCAGTGTCACCAAGACCTCTAAGCAGCTCAAAACCAACACTTCAGCCTTTTGCCTTTATTTGGATTTTAAAGCTTTGCTCAGCTAATTCTACCGTGCCCCCGCACCCTGAAAAATCCTCAGAAAAAACCCCAAAGCTCAGGAACTGCCCTTTTGTTTGTTTCCAAAAGGGAAAGGCTCTGTGAATTCCCTCGACACAAAGGGAGAGGAAGAAAGAACTAATCTCCCCTGCGCCCTGGGAGTGAGAGAAAGCAGGCGCACAGGAGAGGGTGTGCGTCCGCAGTGAGAGCATGAGAGCAGGGCTGGGGCAGGGGATGACCCCTGGCTGCCTATCCAGCACAAAGGGGCTGTGGCAGTGACACGGCCTAACTGCTCTCCTTTGGAGGGGACAGATTGAGAGGAAGTGACCCTTGGTGCCCCGCTTCTGCAGGGGACCTTGTGAAATAACTGTTGCTCTTCCCTTCTCTTCCTTCCCTGGGCAGGTCAAAGAAATTAATGATGAGAAATCCCACTCTTTTACTTCGTCATTCAGAGTGCAAGGAAAAAAAATCTAACTTCTTCCTTAAAAGAGATGAGGAGGAAGTGTGGAAATGCTGACCTTGGCTGTTTACTTCTGTCTTAGGGATTACAGAGTGGTTCTAAAATGGGTCCATAGTGTTTATGGGTGACAGAGTAGTGGGCAGCAGCAGCGGGAGCTCTGAGTGTGGCTGTGTGAGTCTGCCTGGATTTGTTTTCTAAGGAGACTCCATTCCCAAGAACCAGGAACATAAGGAGGTTCAGAGCTGTTCAACACCACTCCCTAATAGCATCTGGTTACTTCCTAGTGAGACACAGATTTAGGAGGAGAAGGAGAATGCTGGGGACTGTGGAACAGCGAAGGCTGATTTGGGGATCAGGAAAAGGGAGCAGAAATGGATAGGCCCACTTCACGGCTGTGTGAGCAGTCCCTGCCCATCTCTGCTGAAGTTCACAAAGTACCAAACCTTGAGCCCAAGGCCAGGCCTGGGTAGGTCTGCTGATCAAGGTAAACCTTGGTCCATACCTCTTAGCTGAGGGGCAGTAGGTAAAGCACATGGACATGCTCTCTCCTTTCCCTCTTCAAAGAACTCGTAAATGTCTCTCAGATGCACTTGGGGTGAGCTGGGGAGGGAGGGAATGACCTTTGGATTCTCCCTCCAGAAGGAACCTGAGAAAATGACCTTTTGACCCTTAGCACAGTGGGAGCTCAGGAGAGGTCAGGAGGAATGACTCTAGGTCCAGTCTTGCTCTCCACAGGGGCTACTGGGGGGAAAAAAGATAAAGGACTGCAGAAATACGTGGTCTCAGGAGTTTTTGTCTTCTTCTGAACAAGGGGCATGTTTGCTTCTAGGCCCCAGTAACAAAAATAACCTGCCACTGAGAAACTAGCAAGGAAGAGCCTCAACTCTGTGACCTGAAAATCAAGGCAGAAAGGAAAAGCTAATAAATAAATAAATAAATAAATGAAATAATCAGGGATGTTGCACAAAATCAAGGGGTGCCCTCTGAAGAGGTGTAATCAAGGTTCTGAGCCATCACTTATAATGGTTTTGATTAAAGAAATCTGTGGAGAAGTAATCTATTTTATTTTTAAATGGCCTGATTTTCCCTCGCTCCCCTCTTGGAGGCTGAGCCTCAGAACAACATGGAGGAGCCGTGAGTTGTTGAGTGGAATAAGGCAAAAGAAGAGGCGTGCCGTCAGTGACGAGTTCAGGCGCTTTGGGATGTTGATGGCATGCGTTAAAATTGGCTGGGAATAACAATGCTTCAGACAAATAAAAACATGAAAGACTTTCCAAATCCTGGCTGAGCCAGACACACAGCTCTGCACTTCTTCCACACAACCTGCCCTGCAATTACGGGAGCAGCTCGGGGGCTCATCAGAGCTGTGTACCTAGAAGCACAAGGGGTACATATTCTTCGTAACGGAGACATCTTGAAATGAAAACTTCCTAAACCCTTCAGTGCAGTCACAATTTTGAATGCCTTCACTCATTTCCACTATAGCAGACAGCTTCTCCAGCTCTGAAAGTCTGTTCTTATATAGGGTCAAACGTGCTGTCTTTGCTCGATAAATAAAGGCAAATATCAGTGAGAGCCTCAAAGGAATCACAGCTGTGGTGGGAGGGCAGGGAGGTCTACATGCTTTTCCTCAAGAAGGTCAGATGCTTACTCAAGCCTATCTACGCCTTTTGGGCAGAGCGTGGATACTGCACCGGGAATCTCACGAGAACAGCTTTTCCTGAAGAATGGAAGGCAGAGCTGTCTTCAGAACAGGGGCTGCACAATGGTCTGTTGGTCATAGCATCCATGCCAAAGGTGTGCAGAAACACAAGGGACAGAGATGCAGCCCCTTCTAAAACTGTGACGTGGATAAAGCAGGCAGAGGTCTTGTAAGAACCTGCACTGCAGCAGCAAGAGTAAAGTGTTTGTTATCTCTTCCTGTTACCCTCTGCACAGCACCAGAGTTCATCTCAGATAACTCAGGTGTTAGAAATGGGAGAGGCTGTGCTCTTGCCCTGACATTTGCAGGTCAACATTTGTAGTCATGGTGGGGCTTAGCAGACCTTGAAAGAGCCATGCACAGCCTCAAAATGAAGTCACCTTCCTCATCCACTCAAATGATTGTCTCAGTGTGCCATCTGTTGCCTTTGCTTCTACGGCCTGGAGGTGCACTAAGCTGTGGTCTAAACCCCGCTTAACACCCTAGTGAGGAATAATGCATGGGCACTGTGGCTTTGCCTGGACCAGCCCTTTTCCAAGGCGAGACTCACCCTTCCCAGCTGTCTGCCAACACCCTGCTCAGTAGCTAAGTTGTGCTTTTTCTGTTGGGAGAATAGTTTAGATCCTTCCCGAAGCCCTTTTACAAGACACTTCTGCATTCATGTGATTTGCTGTTTGTTCTGAGTGGCAGGCGTGGGAAAGCACCCCAGGGGTCATTGTTAAGGCCCGCTCTCCACTAGAAGGTACCTCTAGTGGTGATCTCTGTAATGCTGAGCCATAGTGTGTCCATGCACCTTTGTGTTCTTCCTCGGGACAAAATCTATTCCTTTAACTGTGGGGAGAAGCTGGGAAAAAAGTGGATCTATCCAGATATAGTGTATGTTTGTCCTCTTCAGGTAGCAGATGTTTAGATTCTAGCAAGAGACCTCTTCTTTGAGGTGTGCGAAGATGAAAATGCTAGTTGGCTCTAAAATATGCAGCCACTTTAAACAGACTGGAGTTCACTAGCTGATTTCTCACACCATGTGGCGTACGAATGCACTGGACAAATCCCCGAGACTATTAAGGATGGAGAGGTTGCTTGGTGTGTCACCTACAAAGCTAGGGCTGGGCTGAGGCTTTGTCCCAGCCGTGGTCAGGGCACACGTATGGAGATGAAATGTAAATCCACAGCAGTTTTGCCATTGAGGGCTGGGAATGTGTTTGGTGTGTTATTAATAGGTGAGAAAAGGCAATGCGTGATTGAAATCCACGCCTCGGAAAGCAGGGGTGTCCTCTGTGCATATGGGCGAGCCGTAGTTGTGAGCGTGTGCGTGTGTTTGTGTGAACAGGATGGGAAGTAATCAGAGACATGACTGGAATCACAGTGGGGAAGGGACACAAACCCAGCCCCAACAGTTGTACAAGGATGGGTTGCCATGCCCTTGGCATGTGTTTTTGTCAAAATAGCGGCACGCTGGGCATTTGCTGGGGGTATATTATAGCACATACTGGCGCCGAAAGGGGAGGGGTAGTCAGTGACACGTGCAGATTAATTGGTTAACAGGAACTCCCTCACACTCATTACAGCTATTCAGCCATATCACTTTCTGAATCTGAAGACACAATTTTATCGGCGAGTCCATATGGCTGATCAGGAAGCTGTGCGTATAGAAACGCACCACAGGCCTGAACCCAGATAATATTTATCTAATAGACCATAACAGCTTGGGAAGAGTCAATATGGTCCCTCATTTGAGCCTGCATTTTGATATGCATTCTACCTATCCAAACACAAGGCATTTACACTGCAAGCTATCTGCCTGCTAAATCCATGTTTAGGTAATTCTTGTAACAGTGGGTTTCGGGTTTTTTACAGGAGAGATTATAAAGATCACTCGAATGTATTGTACTCTGTGGACTAATTTGGAAATTACCGAGTATTTGCCTGATAGATTGTAACGGACTCTGATGGAGCTGTTGGCTTTTATCAGCTAAACCCATATTTTGATAGGCAAACAAATTTGAAAAAGCAAAATATTTGCAGAATAATCAAGCAGGCTGCTCTCTGACTGGCAGTGTTCTGCCTGCTTCAAGTCTCCAGGTTAATGAAAGGACCACTGTGTTCTGCCAGGGCCCAAACGTGGCAGAAATGAGCCACTGCCACAAAGTCCCTCTTATCCCTTCCCCTCAGCAGTATGAAGAGCACAATGCTGGGGGTTAATGGTTGAGTAGAAAGTGGAGAGCAAGCCTGCTCACCTACTCCCGTACAGCTCGGTGGTGAAGCCATACTCACCCTGAGAGGTCTAAGTGAGTCCCTGGCTGTATGCTCAGAGCCTTTAACAGGGTCGTTAAATAGGCTTAATCTTCCCCTCTCTCTGTATTTTCTGTTCTGTTTTCCTCTGTTGGAAACGAAAAGGAAAAGAAAAAGAAAAATGGAAAGAAAGCAGGGAGCATTGGAATAGGGAAAAAGAAAAGTAAGCCTGACGCTGTTTGCGTTACGTTTCAGTGTTTGGATACCGTTCAAAGAGAAGGATCAGAACGATTTCAAAGAATGCAGGGTTTTTTGTGAAAAACACTTAGAATCTTCTCCCTGGCTGGGGTAGTTTCTGTTTGTTCTTTTTAAGGCAACGTTTTTGGCAGCAACATAAGGCTTCCTGAGGAAGGGCTGTCCAAAATCACAGTGCCCCCTCGGCATAAGCTCTGAAAGTCCACAGTGAAAGGGATAGAGGTGTCTCCTCTTCACTGAATGTAGAGGGACCCCACGTGGCTGGTGTAGATTATGTGGCTTATTAAATGACTTGGGTTAGGCGAGACAAAACCCGCTCAAATTCTGCTTTCTCACCACATCCTGTCAGAGAAGAAGAGAAAAGCAGCCAGGCAGTGCCAGCCTTCCCAGCAATTTTCTTTTACGAGCACTGGAAGCAGATCTCCCTGCGCATCAAGGCTCATGATCCTTTCTAAGCAGAATTATTTCAGCGGTGTGTTTATACCATCTCCAGGCCATGTGATGGTGTTTCCCAGAGAGGCAGGAGGTGCTGACACTGAGTGCAATAGAGAGAGAGTTACTCTCTTTTGGAACCAGACAGAGTGACCTTATGTTCTGGAGCCTCAATAGATCCTGATGTAACTGTGCCTAGAGTTGCAATTGTTCTCCTAACCTGATGTTTGGGATGAGGTCAGCCATAGAATACTAACATTAAAATCCCGGTCAATGATGCACTCTGAAATGCAAATCTGTGTCAGACCTCACTTTTCTGGAGGAATATCAGTACTACGGCAGCTGACAGGACGAGAGTTCGCTCAAGCACACGTATGAGTACACACTGTGATACTTTTCCATCCCTCCTTTCCTTCTCCCTCCCTCTCACTGGGGTTAAATCACACTTGCAATTTAAACCCCCACATGCACTACTATTGGAAAAAAATGAACGTACCACTCACCTTCCTCCCTCACCTTTCACAGAGCTTCACACATTATTTCCCTGCTCGCTCACCCTCGTGCCTGGCTTGACAAGGGACTCTCGTAGAGCTAGTGATCCTCTTCTTTGACCATCCCCTTGTCATCTCAGCAGAAGCATTTCCTGCACCACAGCGTTCCCATGTAGCTCTAAGCTGCCAGGTGACTCGGAAAGCTTCAGACGTAGATCAGACTTTGTGACACAAGAGATGTGTTCCTCTCGAGACCCCTGGCTTGAACCGCACTGGATTTACCTGAAAAGTGCAGAGGCCAGCCAGTACCTTGACACTCTCAAAGTTTAAGGCACAAGCGAGGCTGAGGGAAGCCGTGAATCTGGGCTTACATTTTCAAATCTATTTGCTTCCATCGCCTTGTGCTGCTGTTGCCTTCACTCTCCCTCAGTACCTGTGTGGGTGATTTCTGTGTCGGTGGGCAGTCACAGACAGCAAGGTACATAGCTCACATGTCTCTGCAGAAGCTGTGGCCCATGTTTACACACTTAGGTACTCGCAGCTAAAGGCAATCACTCGAGGAACAACATCCCTGCCGTCTGGCCAGCCCGTCCCATGCAGAACTGTTGGATACCCACAGAGCACTGCTTTTTGACCCTGCTGCAGGTGGGGTTTTGCTGGCTCTGAAAAGAAAATGGAAGTGTTTAAAACCAGAAGTATTTAACTAATCTAAAGAAACAACTACTTCCCGTAGGGTTGTGCACGTGGAAATGAAGCTCGAGCCGACTGTGTGTTACAAGTATTTGTGCAGAGTTTGGAGCCTGCTGCCCCAAAAGCATGACCCCCTGTAGACGTTAGCAGTGCAGACCCGGTGACACAGCGCTGAGCAGACACAGGCCTTTCAGCAGAGACATCACACATCCACCTGACGCAGTTAATTAAACTGTCACTTCTATAGGAGGAGAGGGAGATGAATGTGAGCCAAACAGCTGAGCAGAGAATTTTGGTTTGCCTTTGAGCAACTGGCTTTAATTTTGTTTAAACACAGGCTGCTTTCTTCCCCTTGTACTGATCAATATAAAGCTACAAAATTTACCCTGAAAAATCACAGGGATATCCAAACCATTTTCTTCACAACTGACTGACCTTCAACTTTTCCACCTCTTCAGCGTGGTGGCTGACATGCTAACGTCACTGCAAAGTCCCCTTTTGAGTGCAGTGAGTGTTAATCTTGCCAGGAGGGAGTTTAGCATCAAACGCAATGCTAAGTGACGACATGGGGTCAAGCCATCCTCCATCAGTTTGTTGAAAACACAGCCTAAATGCAAATGCTGCACTGGCAGCGGTGTCAGGAGCGTGCAGATGATGTGTGCTGATGGCACAGAGCTGGACATGTTCTCAAGCAGAGAACTGGTGTGTCACATGGAAGCAATGGCATGGCATTTTGGACAGTGATGAGCAGTCAGGCTCAGGTCCAACCTGGAGAGCTTGAGGAGGCTGGGCAGAACATGAAGGAGGAGCTATATTGCATCTTTCTGAAAGAGAATAGGGAAAAAGGTCTGGAAAACAGAGGGAGGTGTAAGGGATGAGTTGTGAGAAGTGGATGAGTTATGCGTGTGTACACAGGAGAGGATGAGAATCAAAGCTGTGAAACGGCAATTGGTTTGGGATTTTCGTAGGTTAGAAATTGAAACTGCGAGCTATAGTTAATAACCCGAGCCCACACCATACCTGCTGTACAGAGTTGCCTGCACAGCTCTATAAAACATCTTGCAAGGCAGTAGCTCGACATAAATTCTGTGAAGCCGATGATTTCCAGCACGTTACTGACTTTCTGTTATTCTAAACCAAGTCAGCAGCCGTGGCCACGTAATGCCACTTGGAAACAGCCTGGCCAGCAAGTACTTTCACTGTTAAGGTTTCTGTGGCCCATTTCCCTCACCTTCCTGTTTGTTCTTGAGTAGTCAGACGTGAAAGTACGTTCCAAGGCCATTAGTGCTAGTTATTGCCCTGTTTATGCTATAATTCGCACTTTCTGCTTTGGAGACAGCAGTTTGTACCCACGGGTGAACACAGGCTTGGGCTGGGGCTGTGTGATCAGGGCCAAGGAGGCAGTGCTATGCTTTAACTCTAGATGGGGGGGGGGGNCTCTTGACTTGAGAGGCCTAAAAAGGGGTGAGAAGCACCCAAATCTCTTCTCTCTTCTCTTACACATGACTTCAACAATAATACAATCCTTTTCATCTTCAAGAGCTCTAATACCATTTTAATCATTTTTGGAGCTACTAACATCATACAAAGGACAAGGTGGAATGGAATGTTTGTGGCTGCAGAGACAGATATCATTATTCAGGGGTAGAAGCATGTGAAAGGGTAAAGGGGTTTAAAGAGATACTCTTTTGTTGTACTTAACACTGATAAATGACATACAAGTCAGGATAACAGGGCAGAGCTCCTGTCAGGGAGACAATGATAAATGTGGAGGCTGGGACAGAAAGGTCCACTAAACAGAGATCTGTATATGACACGGTGTCTGTTTGATAGACTTGTCTGCATGGTCTGACTGAGCCACAAAGCGGCCCTCTTGGCTCAAATTGTGGCCCTCGAGCACATCTTGTACCATCGCTGAGCTCATGTTTGTTTTCCCATTTTTGTGTGGCAGCAAAGATCAATTCCCCTTAATCAGTGCAACACACAGGGCTGAAAACACTGAGGGAAAATGTTCTTATAGCCATATAATTGATGCCTCTTTCAGGCTAATCATTGCATAATATGAAACGAAAAGCAGGCAGATGTTTTTATTATTACTGCTGTCTCAAAAAATAAAATCCTCCTTTAAGGAAACACTCACATCAGCCTGCTAATGAAAGCATTTGTTTAAGAGAAAACAAAACCCCAGCTCCTTTTCTGTATGAATAAAACAGAACATGTGTCATCTGTGCATTAAGCTTCCTGCATCCCATGCCACATGGCCTGTGCTTCTCAGATGCCCTCGGTGTCAAAGACAAAGGGGGAGGAGTGGAGGCAAAAGGTATTTATACCCTCAAGAACAGCTCACCAAAGAAAGAAATCCAAGAGTACACTCATGTCACAGTCACTGCACTCCCTTAACAACTGACTGCTGCTTGTGCTTCTGATAGGAGGAGCGTGCGTGAAGGGGTAACTGTGACATCAGGAAACAACACAAAGGCAGACTGAATGAAGGCATTTCAACAAGACTGGTGGAAGATTAAAGGCTGGTGGCCAGGCCTTTTGGATTCCTTCATGCACCCAGCCATTTTCACTGGCATACACTACCAGTCTCACTGAGCACCTCTAGTCTCACTGAACACCACCAGCCGGACGGTGCAGTGGAGAACTGCCAAGTTCTCGGTTGTGAACATAGGGAGTATCCTATCTCATACCATCCCCTACGTGCCCATCTCATACCTCAAGTGAAGCTACTGCACTTGTCGGCAGTATGCAAGCACTTATGCTTGTCGGCACCAGTGTGCGCTAACAGAGTCTAACAAAAAAGAGTCACGAGGGCAGTTAGAGACACGAATTTCAAAGCTCTCCAGCTTCATGTCTGCATCTGGTGGCACTTGAGCATCAGTTCAAAGCCACCTACAGTCAGTACACCGGCTGCTTTTGTGCCTTCCAATCTGCAGAGCAATCTCAGGGAGTGATACACCAAATACACAAGCACATCCACACTCCAAAACACAGTTGCCTCTTGCTTAGAGAATTTAGAACTGGGAAAGCAGATGAAACAGACCCTAGTCCTCCTCTCCAGCCCTATACAAAGGAGAAAAAGACAGCAGGAATCTCTGTTAACTTCTCTGCTGAAACATCCCTTCTTCTGGGACTGTGGGAGGGCCCAGCAATGGTGCTGTCAGAACCGATTTACAGGGAAGCTTTGTTTTCCAAGCACTCACTAAGTCCAGGAACAGGTTCTCCAGCCTGTTCTGCAGAGAGCATCTCTACAACCCTAAGCTGTCACTGTGAGCGTGGTCAGCCCTGAGCCCCTCTTATCAGTCAGTGGTGCAAGAGCAGGAGCTACAGATTTTAACACACTGAGGCCAAACCACAGATGAGCTGCAGGTTTGGACGGATCTTAAAAAGAAGCAAGCCTCCCTTGCTATCCACTCATGTCCTTTCCCTCTGGATCGAGCACAACCTCTGTGCATTGGAAGCAGTGGGAGGAATAAGGGTGCTTCTTTTTAATGCAAGATCTCTCCTCACTGCGGCTCTTGCAGTGAGAAGGGCCTGTTTACTCACTCGTATTTCCATGTGTACAGTGGCACGATAAGCGTGGTGTCAGTACTGCAGTCAGTAAGAACAAGGGTCTGCATGTGCCTGAAATGGCCTCCAGAACACCCCAGCAAATGGCTGGCAGCCCCTTCAGACCTTCCCTTTTGGTAACGTGTTGCCTTGACACTGCAGCTAAAGCTGGCTTGGTCCAAGCAGGCTGACCTGGGGAGGAAAGAAGGTGGCAGGAGAATAATATGCAGCCCCACTGCTGTTTCCTGTCTTAATTTGTAACCTCTTGTAATCCGGTAAGAGTTAGCATCCTGATGCAGGAATCTGCTGCGAATCCCTGAAATCAGAGAGTGCACTAAAACACCAGAGATCACAGTCATGATGGTAAGACTGTGTTACCAGGGATTCTCCGGGTACCGCGCATTTCTACTACTGAGCAGAAGTCCTGATTTCAGGCTAGGAACGTTGGCAGTTACAGTCCCTTTCTGGTTCTAAAACAGCCCAAAGGGAAGAATGTTTGAAACGTTACCTGTGACTCCTTCCACACCGGGACATTTTGGGGGAAAAGTAAGGAACTGGAATAAACTCTGGGGGGATTTCTAAAAAACGAGAAGGCCATTCACAAGCGGTGGAATATGCAATCAAATACTTGTTCAGTGCTTTATCCTTCCTCAGAGACTAAAAAATTCTTCACCACAACCTCCGTGCTGACCTTCACATCAAATGCAAACTTGCAGTGTTTATGTGGAACATATACATGGTGCTATAAGCAACTGTAAAGAAGAAACTCATATTTGACAGCAGTTGTGGTTCATTTCAAGGATCATTCTGTGAGAGACTCGCTCGGTGAAGGCTACAATTTACCGTTTTACAATTTCATTTAACGATCTGACATTTGAGATGCTTATTCCTAATTAATTCTGCCTCTGCCTAAGCCAGCTGCAATAAATAGAACCTTGTGACACAGGATTATCTTGTGGCTTTGGGAACTACAGCCACTGAGGAAGGTGACGTGTCCATGCTAGGACAGCTGTCTCAACCCTGTTGTGAACTCTGAAACTTACTGCTCAGCTGCAGTCGCTATCGCATGCAGTAGCTAGGACAAAAGGCTGCACCAAGTAAGGATTCATAGATTCCTAGAATGGTTCAGGTTGGAACTTAATGATCATCTAGTTCCAAGGCCCCTGCCATGAGCAGGGACACCCCCCACTAGACCAGGTAGCTCAAGGCCCTATCCAGCCTGGCCTTCAACACTTCCAGGGAGCTGGGGGCAGCCACCACCTCCCTAGGCAACCTGGTCCAGTGTCTCAGCACTCTCCTGGTGAAGAATTTGTAGAGAGTAAGGTGCCTCGAGTCTCCTCCAGGCTGAAACTTTCCTCCAGTCCCTTCCCCAGTCTCGTTGCTCTGACAATCACTCCTGGATACTGCCCTAAAACTATGCACTTCATGTTCGCATGATTTCTTGCACCTCTTCCCCCAGGTAAATATCCTGAGGTGGGGGGTTGTCTCTTTTTTTCAGAAACTCAACGCAGAGTTGTGAAAGGGCAGTAGAGAAGCCACAAGGGCTAGGGGTATTTCCATCAAAGAGCAAAGATCTCCAGAACGAGCTCTTGGGCTGTTCACTGCTGGCTGTGTCACAGGCCCTGCTGTGGGGGCAACGGCACTGGTAACAGCTGGAATGAGTTTAAGGGTTGAACGTTTCTGTTTCTATGGTGATTTCCATAAACAGTCTTTTCAAGATAAATTTAGATCCCGAGGAACATAAATGTTTCCTGCCTTCTGTTTCGGACAGAAATAGAACAGTATTTGCACAAAACAGCGCTGCACACACATTTGGTACTGGAGTGCTGCTTTCTCCACGGCTACATTTTTTGATGAAAAATTAATGGATAGCCATAAATATTTGTCACTGCGCTCGGAAAGCAGCGTGCTCTGGCAGAGCAGCCTGGATAACCGTACACTTGAGGGGGAGAAATGAAGTTCTGCAGCTCACTGGGACCTAGTGTGAGGCAGTTTCCGTCTTGCTTTGGCCATCACTCCAGAAAAACTGGAGCGAGAGGAACAGCCTGGCCCATCAGGGACAACTAGGTTCTCTGAATGTCACCGGTGGCAGCAGACTTGTGCCACGGCTGTGCCTGGCCCAGTCCGGCAGCCTTTGCATCTTGCCACCCTCACTTCACCACACTTCCACATCCACCCACGGCCAAACTTGTGCAAGCTGGGTTGGCAGGAGCAGCCCTTGAGACAGCCCACCGTGAGCTGGGAGCCTCAAGGCCAGTCCGAGGTGTCATGAGCACTTAGTCTGCTCCTCTTACAATAACTTCAGATCGTGTTCGATCATTGAATTTAAACCTCGAGTAATTCGTAAGCAACAAAATCCCCCCTGGATGTGGAACCTCCCGGCAGAAGCAGAAGCAGCCGCAGCCGCGCTGGAAGCGCTGCGGAGGTTTGGTTTTGTAGTGGAGGTGTCCCTCCAGTGGCTTCTCCACACAGTGCAGCACTGAGGCAGAGCTGGGGTTACCCTGCTCGCTGCACTGAGCCTCCCAAAGCTGACAGCACGCCTTATTACCTGAATCAAAATGGCAACGAGCGAGCCAAGCCGATGTCACCTCAGCGTTCCCGACAGAGTCCCCAGCGTCCGGACACAGGGGCTTCAGCCTTGTCCTGCTCAGTGAAAAACAATCCTCACCCTCCCGTATTGACCCTTACGATGCATTTGTGTCTTCTTTGATAATCACCCCCCCCAGACGGGATCCTCACCCCAAAGAGCGTCTAATGCCAGCGTAAGGCGGACTGTAGGGGACGCGGGGGCAGAGCAGGACAGCTGCGCTCGTTAGCAGGAGGCAGTGCTGCGGCCCGGGTGGCGGCTGAGGCAGCGGGGTTTTCAGAAGCCGTATGGCGAAAGAATTTTAAAAGAGCTTTGAAGGCAGGTAATGATGCAGCTGTGCGGCTGTTTGCAAGATGTCTCTCCCGAGCCCCGGGGCCTGATGGAATGAATAGAGTGTGCAAGTTCTTGTTGGGAATTTTAACAAGGGATGATGGCACCCCAGCAGGGAGCAACGGCCTTGCCAGGCAATGAAAGCTGAGGCAGGGATCCGGCCGGTCTGTGCTCAGAGAGCCAAGCAAGGAGCTTATCTTCAGTGTATTTGAGAACAAGGTGTCAGTGTGGAAAGAGAAAGGCGAGAGGCGATCCGGGCTAGAGAATGACCTTTGGTAGCCTGTGGGTAGGAGCAGCATAGGATTGGATTTCTCCGGGGAAATAACGCTGAATGGAAAATGTTAATGTTAAAGGGAAAGGACCCTGCAAAGCTGTAGCTGGGAAACATCGGGTGTCTGGAGGAGAGATTCACCCGTGTGTATTGCTGGGAAAGATGGCTGCTAGAGAAGTCAGAAACCAAGAACCAGTGAGACTTCAGTCACTGCAGCTCAGTTAAGTCCTAGTGTGTGTGATGGCCAGCTCAGGAGACTGAGTGACAGAACAGCATCAGCACCTGTCATGGCTGAGAAAGGAGGGAAAATTGTGAGTGCAGGTTAAACTCTGGACCAAACCCAACAGGCACTCACAAAGATGTGCCAGGATTTCAGTCTGGACAGCAAAGGTGGGGTTCAGCTCCTGCTAAAGACATGGAACTTGCCAGGGTGGCTGGTAGGCAAGTCCCTACTGTAGCCAATGTCAGTCTGACTACTGGAGCCCAGAGATCGGCTGGCCAAAGGAAAGTCGGTACTTCAGGATGAGCCCTAATATTCCAGTCAACAGATTGTGTTGACCTGAGCTCCACAGTCTCAGTAGGTGCTCAGACAGCACGCTCACTGGAGACAGCTCCCTCTGGGTGCCCCTCTGAGTGCAGAATTTCAGAGAGCTGTCAACACTGACAGAGTACTGGATCTGGGGACCGAGGCCTGTGATGCCCTAGAGAGGGGTGGAAAGCAAGCTGAGAAAGGAGCAAATGTGCATACAAGAGGACAGTCAGTAGAGATCGATGTTCTGCGAGGAGCAGGACTGATTTCTTATTTAAATACTTGTTCAGAAAGTTTTGGCAATCAAAGGCATTGAATTTTCTTACCATTTTGGTTAGCCTGAGTGAGGACTTGTGTAGTCAAAGGTTGAAAGGTAGGGCTTTTTCTCTGTATGTTGAGCCAGAGGCACTCTGTTCTCACTACAGAATGGCCAACACTGGCCACGTGAAAGGAATTTTGTCCACAGTTTAGTGAAGAACTTTGTGTGCAGTTTGGAGATCTGCCCCTCCTAAATCACAGAATCACTGAGGCTGGAAAAACCCTCTGAGCTCATCCAGCCCAGCCCAGCCCAGGACCTAACGTCACCACATCAGCCAGACCAGGCTGTCTGTCCTTCAACACCTCCAGACATGCTGACTCCACCACTGCCCTGGGCAGTCCAGTCCAGCCTCTGAGCACCCTTTGTGTGAGGAAGGGCTTCCTAACCTAACTCTTCCCTGGCAGCTTCAGACTCTGCCTTCTGGTCCTGGTCCTGGTTGCCTGGGAGAAGAACCCATCCCCCAGCTGTCGACAACTTGAGGGAGTTAGAGAGAGGGAGAAGGTCCCCCCTGAGTCTCCTGCAGGCTGAACAACCCCAGCTCCCTCAGCCTCTGTTTGTATGACTTTCCCTCTAGTCCCGTCACCAGCCTCATTGCTCTCCTCTGGACCTGCTCCAGTACCTCAACATCTTTGAATCCCTCTGAAGCAAGGGACCCAGAACTGCACACAGTACAGGAAACAACTCACACACTGTAATGCACCCAACCTCTGAACCTGCTTGTAACCAGAACCACAGCAATGTGCTCATTTCAGCACCGCTGGGGAGCCTAAAGCTCCCTCCCAGCCTCGCTGACTCGCACAGCAGTTGCCTGTGGAATCAACACTAAAATGTGAACGTAATGGTCTTTATTTTTGGATGCAGCCTTGCTTTGCTCTAGAGCTGCTGGATTCTCTGCCATATCTGGAATGACATTTGCCACGGGAGACAGGCAGGAAGTTTGCAAAAGTTTTTCTGGTTCCCTGGAAACCCTCCCTTCCACCCCACCCTGCCCACAGCTCAGACAATGACACGACTCAGTGGTACATGCTTCCCGTGCCTCTGGTCTGAAGGGATTGTCCCTTTTTGCTTAGGAAGAGGAGCTGACATAGCCTAGATTGGCTTTTGAGACATTCTTGGAATAGTCGGGATGCTCCATGCTTTAGGCAAAATATTTATCTTACAGTTCGCAGCCAAGGGCAGCTGGCCTGGCTCAGCACCCACACACTCTGTGGGGAACTGGCTGCATCTGACAGGAGCTGCTTTCCCCCAGCCAACTACACAAATGAGTGCACGTGTAAACCCGGTAACTGGAGGGGCTGTGCTACCTGCTAATTAAAAAGAGAAGAGCTGACATAGATAGCACCAGGTGAACAACATCTGGCCTGTGATTTTAAGAGGATCTACCTTTGCTCGAGCCCTGAGCAGTTTACAGCACCACTGAAATGCAGGTCTGGGCCCCAGGCCAGCACTCCCTGGGAAGAGGAGAGAGGAGCCCATCCATACCTGACTCCAGCCTACAAGGCCCAAGCAGTGGACAAGCAGATGTTGTGGCAACACTTCCAGAGGGAGAGCACTTAACGCAAGAGCACTTACAATCAGGGTATGAGTTGGTTTACTGGAAAAAAAGCAACCCGTGTTGTAATAACTACTCCGTAATAATGTCCTTCAGGCTCTTTCTCCAAAACAAAAATCCTCCAGTGCTTCCCCAGGCTGTTAGAGAGGCTTCCAGCAGATTTCCCAGTTTCCAGGCTTTCGGCACTGTCTCCTGTTTGCAGAGCACCTGTTCCTTCCAAAATAAGCAGGACCTACTCCCACTGTAGTTATCCCTGTTAGACATAAAACAAGGTGGGTAGAACAATAACAAGCAGATGTGATAGATGATCTATCATAAACTGTCACAGCAGCATCTCTCTCCAGCCCAGGAGGGTTATTTAATTCATCAGGTTTAACAAGTGTTCAAGCCGTTTACGGCACGCACTTATTCACGCAATCTAAATGGAGCCAGGCCGGCAATATCCGATAAATCTTCCTAAGCAACCCTGTGCTGCACCAGGCACTCGTGTTTTGGCAAATAAATGCAGCTGGGGTTTAGGCTAGCAGTTTGGAGGGAGCTGATTGCTGTCTAATATTGGTTTTGCTCCAGCGCTGGGTGGGTTGGAAGGTGCTGAGATTGTGCGGAGTAACTAGCTCCCATGGGAAACCTAGCAGGCAGATCGGTGCTCAGGGTGTCATGCTCTCTGTGTGATTTTATTCCCAGGGCATGAAATGTGCAGCCTGTACTTGGCAATAAATCCTACACAGAGCACATACCACAAGTAAAGAGAAGAGAAAACATAAGCCTTGTAGTAATAACATCGTGGCTTCCAACTGGGGGTCGAGGGCAAAGAGCGTGCTGATAGCAACGTCAGCAGCCATTAGTTTCATGAGCCTGTGTCCTACCCACAGCCGTAGGTTATGCTGGGAGAGCCTTGTGTGACGCAAGGATTATCCAGCTGTAATAATTCAAGGAAGGCAGTACTGCTTTACAAACCAGGCAAGTGCCATGCTCTTAGCATGGAGCAAACAAGCTTGTGCCATGCTTTTAAGGCAGAGGCTGTACTGATGGGAGTTTGGTCAGCATAGCTGAGTGCTGATGTGTCTGGAATCAAGAGCCCAGGTCAGATGGGGTAGCAGTTGTGGTAGCATCACTGATTCCAGCTCTCCTGCATCTGACAGTATCCAGGGCCCTTCATCACCGCAGAATCACTGAATCACAGAACAATCCTGGTTGGAAAGGACCTCCTAGGTCACCAAGTCCAACCATCCCCACACCAGCACAAAACCTAAAGACCTAAGAGACTGACAAACACAACCCTTGAGGTGGTTGTAGAGGGCAGTGAGGTCCCCCCCTCAGCCTCCTCTTCTCCAAACTCAACCTGCCCAGCTCCCTTAGCCTCTCCTCAGATGACTCGTTCTCTAAACCCCTCACGAGCTTGGTAGCTCTGCTCTGGACCTGCTAAATCCTTTCCTTCTCGTGGCCAGGCCAGCTCCCTCTCATGTCCAGCACCATGGGATGTGGGTCTTGAGAGACTAAACCAAAGGCAGCGATGTTTCACACTGCACTGGGGTCCCTGTGCGAAGCAGAGCAGTTTTATAACTGTCACAGCTGATGAACCTAGGCGGAGGACGAAGGCTGTGGGCCTGCTGGGAAGTCCACCTAGGGGACTGTACCGTGTATGCTTTTCTTTCAGTCTTCGCCACAGCTAGAGATGGGAGTTAAAAAGCCAACTCCACAGCCCCGCCACTTTCTGTTGAAGTTGCTGTAAAGCTCCAGCCCGTGCCTGCTTTGATAGGAGATAGCCTAATCTCCTTCTTGCTTGAGTGCTCTCTCCAATTTCTGGCATAGAGCTGACAAGACTCGTTGGGTTTATGGTGAGGGATTTTCTTCTCAGAGGTTTTTTCCTTTTGCTCTATGGATTTTAGCTCTGGGGAAATCACTTTTATTTATCGCTTTTATTTATTTAGCTCAGTGATGTCATTCCTTTAGAGGTAGCTGGTTTGGGGGCCTTACAAATGCTCCTCCTTTTGCTCTAGGTTCTTGAGATCTTAGGGCATGTTTTCACCCCACTAGTTGGCTAGGGTGACATTAGTTTTGCCTAACAGGCAGAGAAGTCTGTTTAAACCCCTCACAGAGGACAGTCACAGGGCTGGTTCCTCTCCTGTGGAACTCCCGCCCCATGCGCTGTGGGCAGAGCTGAAGGAAAACCAGAAGAGGACTGGTTACGTTGCCGCTGTGCTGGGCCATGCCCCAGAACCATGAGCACTTAGAGAAGGGCAGGATACAGATGCAGAACAGAAGCTACTGAAGGAGTTGAGTAACTTCTCCTGTGAGGAAAGTGCTGAAACTTTCCTCTTAAGACTAGAAGGTGCTTTCCTTAGTCCTGCTCTGTCTGATCCCACGGCTGGGCACCACAGCACAGAGCAGCTGGGCACAGAGCTGCAGGCTGAACTGCGCCAAAGGGCAGCAATGTGGTGTTCTTCCAAATGCCATTTAAGCTGCTCAGTTCTGTTTTCTCTTGACAAACATGGGAGAAACTAGTGATGTAGTTTTGCAGATAGCTGTGGAGGGAAGTGAAATAACCTCCCCTCCCTCTGGGAGAGCCCTGGGATGTGGCTGCCATTGTACACATACTTGCACTGCAAATACAGCTAGGCAGAATGAGAGGGGAAGCAACTGGCAGGAGGGTGGAGTGGGGCACTCAGCAGACCTCACCCATCTCCATCTCTGTCACACCTAGATTTCAGAGAAAAGAAGAAATGCTTGGTCTTGGTGTTGGGAGCGTGGGGGCACGCTCTGCAGGATGAATTTCTTTTTTATTAGCTGCAACCCTGTTTAATCTGTTCTGCTCCACAATGCTGCTCTGCCTGAGGAATTAACAAGCTAATGGATTGAATGAAGTGCAAGAAAAAGGGATTCAATTACCGTCTCTTATATATGGGGAACAGAGAGAGACACTGACTGGAAACCGTGTTAAGATTGACTCAAGAAGGCAGGAGCAGTCAGGAACTGCCTGCAGATCCTCTAAGTCCTGGACTGCTCTCACGAGTATGAAATTCACCCTCTCAAGGACAGAGTTCCGTTTGTAGCATAGCCATGCATCACACATCAAAACCCTTTCTGCCTCCAGAGCACTCTTACTCCAGCAGAGTTCCAGCTTGACGTTTCACATCTGTAAGTGCTGGTTCCTTCAGCAAGATTTGTGCTCCCAGCTCCACTTGCTCACAAGCTGCAGGAAACCAGGACTCTGAAGAAGCAGCCATAACAGATTTCCTGCAGATCCGATGAATGAGGTTTACATGCTAGGGAATCCAGCTGTGTCAAAGTTGTGCTTACAACTTACAAAGCTTACAAAGCAGAAAGCTCTTGGCTAATGCCAAAAGGCCGGCTTAGTAACAGTTCCGGGGTGGCCAGAAGAGTCAGGAGCACAGCAGTCTCTTCCTAGGGGAAGAGCATGGCTCTGCTTTATTTGCAAAGTCAGGAACTCGGTGGGAGCACATTAAACTTTGTGACTTACACAGAGTCATAGCTGCATTGGGTTGGAAGGGACATTCAGAGGTCATTCTAGCCCAACTCTCCTGCAGTGAACAGGGACATCTCTAACTAGGTCAGATTACCCAGAGCCTCCTGAAGCCTGACCTTGGATGTGTCCGGGGGTGGAGATACTACTTACATTATGTAGGTGAAGCCTTCAGTAAGCCCAGTGTTACCTCAGACTGTCTGTGTCGGTGCACTTCATGTGTAGCACAGATTCATGTGGTATCATCCCAGCAAAGGCACTTGCCACTGGAGAGGCAGAGCTAAAGCACACAGCGCCAGATCCTGCCACAGCAGCCGGGTGAGCACACGCACGTACACTACCTGCAGAGTGGGACAGCAGGAAAGTCTGCCCCTGCGATCAGTCCATCCACGGGACACAAGTCCCAGGCAGAAGGAAAGAGTGCGATATAAAAACTAGGGTATTTACTTTAAATTAATCTTGAAAGTACAAGAATATAGCTGTGTCCTGAGGCTCTAATTTCAGATAAGGAAAGAAAACTGTGCTGCCTTTGGCAGCTCTCTATCTCTATCCTGCTCTTGCAAGTCAGAAAATAAACTGGACCGCAGTCCCTCTGTGTAATTACACTTATCAAAGGCTGTATAATTATAGCTCCCTTGGCAGCTGGATTTATGCTGGTTTACCCACCGAAACACATTCCTTGTAGGTATCTCAGCACAAACACTGTGCTTAGTCCTGACCAGAGACAGTCCTACCTGGGAAAGACCTTGCAGCCAGCCAGGCAGTTGCCTGGGAGAAACAGCTGTTTGAGGAACTGAGTAAATTGCAGTCTCTTCTGTAGGGGCTGCTGCCTAGAAGGGAGAGTTATTCCCGTTGTGGCCAGGTGTTTGGGTATGAGATGCAGTCCGTGTTGGCCATGAGGTCATCACTTCAACACAGGCATCACCGAGAGCCGTCGTATGGCCTCGTGTAATGTAGCAGATTGGATCGTCATGACACTCTCCATCTTGGCCATAACACAAAGGAATTCCACTGAAGAGACCCAAAGCTCACTGAGCTACCCCAGGGGCTGGCACTTACCTGAAAAATAAGGGCTCTGCATAAATTTATTCAGAAAACTGCTGACCCCGCTCTTGTAAGAGCAACAAAGCTGGTTCCAGTGTGCTTCAGCCACGAGTCCCAGTTAGGAGAAGCCATGGAGCCTTGGGGAAGGAGACAGATGTATCTGTACAGTCCCCCTGCTGGGTCCGGTCAAAACAAGCAGAGCTACAGGAAACGTCGAAATTTGATAAACCCTGGTTCTCCAAATCTACCTCAGTTTTTACCTAGAAACCCCACCGACCAGTAGCACAGCAGATGGAGGACACCAGAGGCTTCCAGACTGCCCTGTGGAGCTGCAGTTAGTGTGTGCAGGTTGGCAAAGCCATGGGCATTTCAGCAGGAGGCAGAGAGTTGACTGGAGGTCTTACCAGACCAGTGGTGGAGAGAAACTGAGACCCATTGGTCTCCCCAGTTCCATCACCTGTAACCCATAGATAGTTTCACACCCAGGGCTGCTGCCTGAAGGGTCTGGGGTGCTTTGTAACGATGGCGAGCAGCAGAGTCAGCAGTGACGGCAATGAAAACCTGCCTTGAAAAGCCTTTGAGTTCTTTCAGTGACTGTACATCTGTCAGTCTCTGGATTAAACTGAGAGGTGCAGGGCTGCTCTCTCACCTGCTGACTTTCCAAATCATGCCCTTGCATTCTCAGTTCTACAGAGCAACGCACAATGACATCACCATCCTTTTCCCACCCATCCATCCATCATCACCCTTTTCCCATCCATGCCAACAGAAAGGAGCCCTAAAATAAAGGCACAAACCCTCCCCTCTGCCAAGAGAGACAGTTACATCCCAGCAATTGGAGGGTTTGAGCGAAGTTAACCCTTGTTAACAGAGACCGATGACTTCTTGATGGAAAATAGCTTCTGAGGCAGCTCATTGTTAGCAACTTAAACAAAACATTGCTAAACCGCAGACCTAAACCTCTGCTAAGCAGCCTAGGAAAAACTTCGTAATCTCTGCTGAAGCAGCTCTTGCTTCAAAACTGGGCTGGTAGAAACACCTCTAGCTCTGGTTCTCTCAGCTGACACATCACAATAAAACCTGACAGGAGGTGACTCATTACCATCATGTTCTGTCACATCCCAGCTCCTGATGCAGCCTAATCCAGCGTTACACACTGCCTGAATAACATTTTCCTAAGTAGTCACGGTAGAAAAATCAGTGGTGCCAAGGGAACTCCTTCTGTTGATTAGAAAAACCACTGGCACCAAACCTGGATCCTGCTGAGGAAGAAAAGGCTGTGGGCTCAGGTGTCCCCAATCCCCAGCACTGCTGCAGACCGCAGCACGGCTGTCTGCTGGAGCAGAGGACAGGGGGCAGAGGTTACCTGTCATTCTACCTGTTGGCAGAATCACGGAGCTGGATCCGAACCAGAATGGCAGAGCCAGACACACTCTGAGTTTGAAAGATCCTGACACAACCCTGTGGGGTCAAACCAATGGGCTGCTTTTGACCTCACACTTTAAGAACCAGGGGGCTGTGTTCTGTACCCCTCCCATCTCTCTAGGTCCTCCCTCCCATCACTGATACCTCCTCAGGACTCCCCAGACAACTCAGGTTTCCCAGATGACAGCAGTGACCCCAAAACCCAGTGAGTGAACACTGGCATGCAACTGCCTCTGCACAAAAAGTGCTGAGGGCAATAGACACAGCCGCTGCCCTGGCTGCTACAGACAGGAACTAGCAGGCACAGCGACAAGAAGGGTGGAAGCGGAAGAGCTGCGCCACTGCCAGGGGCAGCTCTGCAGAAGTCAGGGATGCATGGAGTCGCATGCCTGCAGGGATGTGTCACACCAGGAACAGGTGTCTTCCCAGGGTTGCAGGCCCCATCTCCCTGGCTGGCAAGAGTCGCACGGCCACTGCCAGCTTTCTGTGGGAGCAGTAGCAATAGCAGTGCTTCCTACAGTAAAGCACTTACTCCACAGTCTGTGTGCTGCATCCAAACAGGGTTGCAGAGAGTTACCACTGGAAGCCTGAGGAATGACGGGTGGCGGCAGGAGCTGAGCCAGGGGATGTGCGTTCTGTCACTTACCAAGAAATGCCCCGTGACGTGATTTCAGCTGGAGGGCTGGGAAGGAGGGTGAAAGGGTGTGGGACAGTGCTCTGGAGATACCATCATTGCCATGAGCTCATGCATTCTCATTCCAGAGGCTGTGAGAGCCTGCTGAGACTGAGAGCATCAGAACTGGGTCTCAAGTGTCAGTCGGCTCCTCCCGCATCCCAGGCTTTGCAAGGCCTCTTTCTGTCAGAGCGGTAGCCAGTATCAGCCAGCCACTAAAACGCTGGCCACGCTCATCTGGGCAGCCAGCACAAGTTGTGGAGCCGCACAACAGCTGTTGCCTGGCCAGCTGTCGTAGCCTGATGCAGAGGGTAGGAAATGCTGCAAGGAAGGGTTTGAGATGCCAGACCTCTTGAGCTGGGGAAGAGCTGACCAAAGGCAGCTGTGAGCGAAACGTGTGGAGTGAGTGGCATGGAAGTGAATGAGGATGCGGTGCTCAGGGTCTCTTCCAATGTCTAGACTGAGGGGAGGAGGAAGGAAAGGAAAGGAAGCTTTAGGACAGAGGTTTAAAACACAGGGTCTGTCTCATTACCCAGCAGAGCGTGAAGAATCTCTTACCACAGGGGTCTGGTAGGGAGCAGTTTTCTAGGTGGAGGCAATTGAACAGTGGAAGAGAAAGGCCCCTTCTGGGTCCGGGAGCCCCAGAGCCACTGAGTGCAGCGGCTGGGAAAGCCTCTTGGTGAGGTGTGATTACAAGCTTAGCCTGTTCCTGTGCTGTCTCCTGAGCATCCGCCATTAGTCACTATCAAAGACAGGCCAGGGAGCTGACAGATCCCTCTTATGGGTGTAAAGCTGACTCACTGCGCTGGGCAGCCTCTAGTGCTGGGTGCCTCCTCGCCTTGAATCCCACAGCAGTAAAACCCTTGTTTCAGAACATTACCAGTATGGCAGGTTGGCTTAATCTGCTGCCAGCATCAAGTCACTCACCTTGAGGTGCTGTGGGAAGCGTTTGTTGGGTCCTCCTCAGTCTTTCTCACAGCTCCTTCCCTTCTTCAGCTCTGAGCACGCGGACTGATAGAGGTTTCACCTTAGAAGCCTGGAAGTAAATTTGGCTTTTCAAGTTCAATTTTCCTCTCCTGTGTGGGGATAATGTCGACCCCACACCGAGGCTTCATTCAGCTGCGGCCCTCCCAGCCTGAAGAGCAAGCCAGCTCCTACTGCTTTGACCAAAGGACCAAACAAGAGACGGGAGGCTCGATGTGCAAAGTACCGCTACTTCACTGAAGTGGAAAGGTGCCTGTGCATGCCAGTGGAAAGAGATGTTGGAGAGCTGCGATTAAACGTCCAGGCAGTGGAGTCAGATCCTGTTCCCTCCTTGGAGACACCCTGGAAAATCCGTGACTACTGACAGGCAGATGTGGAGCAGGTTTTCCAACCTCCGAGCATTCAGACTCGGGACGAGAGCATGTTTTCTTCTTCCTCTACAGCGCTGTGTTGGCTTTGGGGCTGGTTTTGCAGTGACAACATGAGCGATGCCTTCTGGAAGAGGCAGAAGGAAAGTCTGGGCTACCTGACACTGTAGGTGACAATGTGCCAAGTGACACAAGCAGTCTCTGTGCTTGTTGTGGTGAGAGCAGCAAGGCAACCTGCCCCATGCCCGGAAAGGTCAGCTCAGGTCAGCTCAGCCTCTTTGGGACGCTTCTCCCACCGTCAGCAGTTAACAGCTGATGGCTAAGAGGTCGCTTCACCCTGCCTCTTGCCATCACCTCGCCTCATACATGCTGTCTAGAAAGACTTGTGAGAAGTCAAAGTGTGCTGACACAGGGCAGCTGAATCAATCATAGTTTCAACTACAATTCAGTTCAGCACTGCTGGTATCAGTTCATAGCTGTAAGGGCCCTGTTTCACTCATCAGAGTAGTGGAAAGTAGCCTGGAGTTGTCAGTGCTACAGGTAGCTATGAGCAGAGCTCAGTAAATAGTGATCAGAAGTCTTTTCAGGACAGATTCCTGGTCATGGGGAGAACTGAACACACCTAATGACAGGCAAGTGAACCACCCGCCCACCCAGGATGGTTCTGAAATCTGGGGAGAAAGCAGGTCTCTGTACAGGCAGCCAAGCTGGCAGAGAAGAACCAGAGCTTTGTCTTACCTGAGGGAGTGCAACTCACGGCTCCGCAGGCTGCCCACCCGGCTGGCAGCAGCACGGAGCAGGGACTGTGCAGAAACCGGGCAAATAGTGTCAGCATTTTGACCCCTCCACACTCTGAGCTCTCTGACTGAAGACCAGAGCCTCGCCAGACCATAGCTCAAAGAGCAGGCTGGGCACCTCGAAAAGGCGTGGGAAAACAACTGAATGTTAACCGTGTTCACAAAGGCAGCTCCCAGGTGAGGACCTGTGGGAAGGACGGTTGGTTGTGCTTGCGTCCCTCTGTCTTCAGATGGAAGTGGTTTGTTTGCAGTTCTGCATTTGAATTGTGCTGCTGCCGAACTCGCTGCCTGTTCTCCACCCAAACAACTCAACTCTCATGGAATGCTACAGGGATCGAAAGCACCTGGGGTCTCTGAGCCCAGGTGCCTGCCCTGTAGTCCTTTTGCAGTTCATTTCTAACTCGTCAGTCTGTATTTGGTCGAGCGCTGCTGTCCTCAGAAGCGCTGCAGGACAGTCAGGAACCTTTCTCCAGGTTTCACAATGCATTTTTCTTGGGCCAGCATCACCTGTTATCGGTTGTGGTGTCTCACACCCACCTGCATTTTTGCCACCCCAGCACATACCTCAAGGAACTGCATCACCACCGCAGCCTTCCTCGCTGGCAGATGGCTGCAGTGGGACACAAAGACCTCGCAGTCACGCCTGCTCATACACTCACGGCACACGAGGCTTAATGCCAGCAGCACGTCCGTGTGAGCACAGTGCTGACCCCGGCTGCCAACCCCACTCACCGTGCTCAGTTCGGCACTTACCCCTCAGTCAAATCCAGAAACAATCGGGCTGAGAAGGAAGGATTTGGCTCGATGGCCACGGGCCCACATTGGCAGTTTCTGGGCAGGCTCGGGCAGATTCTGGGTAGTTATAGAAAAGATCATGCCTGCGACTCCCTCCTCTGTGGAGTCTTGTGTTTCCCAGGAGTTTCTCTCTGCAGGAGATGCAGGGTGTAGGAGCCCAGCTGTAGGGTGTAGAAGCCCAGCTGCAGGCTTGCCAAGACCTCACCAGTGGGTTAAGACAGGCTTCCTAATTCATTTGAAGCCTACCTTCACCTCTGCTAAGTAATCAACGCTCTATACTCCTCCTTCAAGCCTAGCCCAGGGCTCAGAGTCAAGAAGGTATTCGTGTGCCAAACCCCAGACTGCTCTAACTCCTGAAGGCACCATCCTGATCTGCAATCACTCTGTCCTATGACATGAGGCTAGTCCCAGCACCGGGACAGCCTGGGGAGACCAGCCCTTGGAGGGTGTCACCTCTCCCTTCCTCTGCCTGCCCTGTGTTTCCAAAGCAGCACTCTCCCAACAAACAAGGAGCTCTGAAAGCTTAAAATGGGCAAATGTTCGGGGAAGGGGGGACGATGATGGCCATCTCCTGGAGCACAGAAAGCACTCAGCGGGGTGCAGCCCAAACAACCCAGCAACCCCAACTGTCTTACCCACAGTGACTCCTCCTTGCACGGCAGACACAGGAGCTCTGTTCGAGGTGCAGTGCTCCTGGTCACGATGCTTCCAGGCAGAAGGAACCCTCATTTTCCCATAGGAGTCCTCTGACACAGGGGCTGTAGCAACCCGCCCCTGGATCTAAGCCAAAGCAATCACTTGCTGCGCGGGGCAGACTCTCCCCTTTGCTCACAGCCTAAACTCCCACTGAAACAAACCACAGACAATCGGCACCAGCCGCAGGCTGCAGGACACTGCAGAAGGACAAGGTCTAAAGCAGAACTGTCTTTATTTTTAAATATTAGTAACACTGCACAAAAAAAGTGACAGAAAACCGGTACTCGGTCTTATTTCATCTCAGCCATGGTTTGAACATCCCGTCAGAGCTCAGGTATGGGTCTGTGTCTGCACTGGGTTACATGGGATAACTAAGCATTAGGAGCTAAACCGCTCAGACACCAGCGACACCAGCATTTGCTGCATCCAGCAGGCCAGACTGCAGACTCGACTCGTGGTTGTTCCTCCCTTACACCGTTCCTGCGTGTTTGAATCGCTGGGGTTAGCGGATGTCTCCAGGGACTGCGGGTTTCAGTATTACCAGGTGTCTGTTACACTGACAACGAGTTGGCAAGAGGAAGACAACAGGACAAAACAATAAGCTACCGACTCCTACCTGGGGGTTAAAAAGAGGAGGCAACGCTCTGACAAGAAACATGCAGGTAAATGCTTAGGGCGATGGAAGGGCTGTACAGAGTGTGAGGTTAAGAGAAGCAATGTGTCATGCACAGGAGACAGGCGTGGGGAGCAAGGAAGTCATCTTGCCAGAAAAGGCATCTTTTCAAGCTAAAACATTGCAGTCCTGCACACAAACGGATGTGCATGAAGGTGCAGGACGTCCTTCGCAGGAGCAACTTGGTAAAAATCTTAAAAGAGTGTTTGCTGTCTCAAACCTACTCAGCAGAAACACAGAGGAGTTCTAAAGCAGCACCTCGCTCATCAGTCTCTAGGTGCTGAAAATAAACGTTTAAAATAAGGAATGATTTCACTAAGGGACTCAGCAGGAGTCAACTAGGTTAAGGAATCGGTAGGAGTGCTCACACCGAGTTTCTTAAAATCAGAGGGTGCAACCTCGCGATGCAATTTAAAACGAAGGACCATTTTACCAGCAGGGACAAGACCCTGCTGCCCAGCTCGGGGAAACAGGACAACCGTACGAGTCCCTCATTCAGCCTGCACACATCACCCTACAGGAGCTCATGCCTCCATCCCGTTCCCAGTGCCATGAGCAGGGCTCTTCCTTCTACAGGCCTGACATGGTACGCTGGAGCGATCCCACAAGCAGGCGTCTGCACAACCCTTCACATCCACAGAACAAACGCACACTAGACCTCAGTCCCGGGGCAGAGAGAGGTAAGAAATCCTGAACCCCTTCATCTTCTAACACAACACACTTCTGACCAAGAGCAGCCCCTCTGAATTCCCTAGCCTGGCTGGCAAGAAAGCCACTTGGTGAAACTAAGCAGAGTAACATAGTGCAATCTCAGAACAGTTCTAAACAAGAGTCGTTTCCTTGCTAGCGGTGTGAACAATCAAACAACAAACACAGGAGGGGTGTAACATGAACGTGTCAGTGCTACACGGGCGGGCAGAGCAGAGAAGTCCATTTTAGTAACTCGCTTTGGTTGACTTCTTCTTCTTCTGTTCCTCTCTCTGCTTCTGCTTCCTCCTCTTGCTGCCTTCTTTGTGTCCTGAGGAAACATGGCTTGTCAAACACTATTCACAGCATTCCCAGACCTTCCCCGCTGGCAAAAGCACCCCTTCTCTGAACGGTTTAAGGAGTCTTAAAGAAAAGCTCTGGCTTTCTAACGCGGGTTCTTCCCTGATCATTTCTGCTCAGCTCCGCTAGGCCCCTTACACAGGACAGAAAGAACCCCGTCACTCTTGGAGGTTTTAAAAGATCCGGAGAACTTTCCAAAGCCTTCAAAGCCATTCGAGAGAAGCTTCAGAACCAGAGCACATGCAAACCCAGCACAGATTTCAAATCAGAAGCAATAAATAAGACCTGTAGGGAGAGCAGGGGCTCTGTAAGCTGCCAGTTACCAGCTACTTGCATTTCCGTGTAAGAGCAGGGAGTGCCAAGAATCCCGAGTAAACAGAAGGTGCTCAGCGGTTACCAAAAGGCGTTTCGTATGCAGGGCATCAGCCTGCTCCTGCTCAGCTACGCGCCACGGCCTCGCTTCTACTGCGGCTCCAGTGGTGCCAGGAAACATCTATGTTCAAGCAGCAATTACTTGCTACAGGTTCAGTTTCCAGCCCAGTGATCATCACCCCGATTTTCACCCCACAAAGATGCACAGAAACCAGTTCTTGCTCCACATCAGGCCCTTCCCTTGGCAGACTTGCATGGACAGTGAGCTGGGCAGAACCAACGCCTCTTCTACCCAAGGGCACCCATACATCCATTTCCCCCAGATAATAATCTGTGAGGCTTTGAGACAGCTGGAGGGATCTTTCAGCTCAGCAGAACTCTGCCACTCAGCACAGTCCAGTGAACAGGGCCAGCACAGAGCAGGGGAGCCCCAGCAAGCTGGCTGAGAGGCCGGGCTGGGAGTCAGAGGAACAGAGCTGGAAGGGCACAGCTCTGCCTGTCTGAACACCCCTTTCTTCACCCCATCCTGTCTGCAGGCAGGCATCGTGGCTGTGAGGAAGCTGGGTCCCTACTGCACCTGCTTCTCCATCGGTTTACCACCAACAGCAAAATTAAGATGGGCAAAGGAAGCTGGGGAGGCCAGAGGAGTGAAAAGCTGCACTAGAGCCAAAGTGTGCTCCTCCCCAGCGCAGTCAGTGTTGTGCAGTTCTTCAGGTTAAGGCTCGGGGAGAACCACGAGACAGACTTTGGGCTCCAGGCGCTGGAGGCAGTACCACAAGGCCGTGTGTGAGGGGTAGCACTCCCTTGCTGCACAGGAAAACTGTTGCAGAAAAGCTGCACTAGCTCCTACGCTCTACCCACAGCGTGACTTCACCTGCTGCACCCTCTGAGCTGAGAGGCAGCACATTTATTGAGAAATTCTGCCAGGAGCCATTAGCCTGCACAAAGTCAGACTGGAACCAGTTACTGTTTAAGGAAGAGAAACCCTGGCAGTGCTTTGCAGAATTGCAGACGACGCTGTGTTCCCAGCACCCTGCCACTCTCCTGAGCTATGATCCTGTCCTCAAGCCCACGGCCTGAGCATCTGCTAACTAAGGCCTGCATCCATGGCACTGACCTCGACACCAGCCCCCCGGTCACCCACACGCTGTCAAACAGGGGATGCCCTGGCATTCAGTTCACTGCTGCAGGACACACATCCCTGCAGCCGGAGCGTCAGCTTCCCCACAGAGGCCAGTGGAGGCGGAAGAGACGCTGCCTTCTGAGCATCAGTCATCCAAGAGGTGTTAGTCAAAAGATTCCTCCCCTTCACTGGAGGGAAAAACAGCATCATATCAGCCGATCAGAACCAGTTCATGTCCTAACAATGGAACAGTGACACAGATACCTGGAGAAGGATCGCTAAGCCCTAACAGGTTGCTACCGTCATCATTTGCTCATTTTTCCTTCTCAGAATGCTCTGTTTCTAAAAGACCTCTGCATCCGGGCACGGCTGCACTTCACACTGTTACTTCACATCACGGTGCTCCTCAAACGTCTGAGATTTTGAAAGCACCTGAGCAACATTTCCTTCAAAACCCTGCAAGCTGGCGTAAGTCACCATGGGAAATGAAAGCCACAGAATTCATTGTCTTAGAAATGAAACCGCTCCAGCGTTAAAATCAGGTGGAATGAAGACACTGAGGCACTCGACAACGAGGTCTCCTACCGGCCTCCGGAACGATAAGGCTGACAAGCGGGAATCTTTCAAGTGTTATCACTGGCACACAGGAGCAGATCGGCCCAAGTGGGAGATAACACACAACACGGCGCGTTCCTCCAGAGAAACCCGCCAGGACTTGGCTGTCTGAAGCCTGCTGTGATAAGTAATTTCACTCTCCACTGTCTCCCTTTCTGCTCCCACCACAGAGGAAAGGATGGGTCAAGCTCTGCCAGGCTGTCAGCTCCAGCGCTGCTGTGCTGGGTGATAACGGCCAGAAACCCGACCCAAACACGTGAAGCAGCTCCTCGGGAACATGACCACCCCACGGTGCCGACGGGACCCTCCGGTGCTTCCTCTAACCCCTCACCCAGTGCTAACAAAAAGTGTATTTAGCCGGTCTGGTTACAAGGCTGGCCCCAAAGTCAGGAGAATCCGACCCGAATTCAGAGCAGCAGCCCGGGTACTTGTGATTAATTAGCGGTGAGCCCGTGTGCCACTGAGTCACCAGCATCATGGGAGCCCCGTTCCTATAGCCTGGCTGGACTGGCTTCAGCCAACGAGTCCTGGCCTTGGCAATGAGCTTTTCCACCCTCAGCAGCCACTGTCAGCCACCTACACTCCTTACAGGAGATCTTCTGCTAAAGTAAAGGAGCTTTCAGGCTCTGAAGCACTGAGGTTGGGGATGGGAGGGAGTGATGCTTTTGCTCGAGTCCCCTCAAAACTGGTTTCCAGGATCCTACTAACTTTTTCTCAGATGAGGCTGCCCTTTTGCCCTCGTGAGAACCATGGAGGCAGCCGTGGCTCCAGCACACACACGGAGCTTTGAGAGGGCAGCAGGTCACCTGCTTTTCTCTCACCTGGACTTGCTAATCTTCTGCCTTGAGCAGTTCCTGCCTGCTCTGAGCAATGAGCTGCCACTCCAAAGGCAGCTGGCCGACTCCTGAGCTGCAGCCCTCTGTCACTTCAGCCTGACCATGCTCGCATGGGCCATAAAACTGCACCCCAGACCACCGCTGCAGTATAATCTCATGCTGTGACTCGGCTGGCAACCACAGCTTTACAGCTCCAGAGGCTCTCCTCCCGGCCCGAGGTGCTGCCCAGCACACAGCACGGTCAGATGTACTAATTCTCTCCCTGCATCCACAGCCGCTGTGGATGAGAGCGCCTGCCTTTACATAAAGGCCTGAGGTGACCAAACATCCCACCCCGTCCAGGCATGCTGCTCCGCTGTCTAATTACCTGCACTGTTCAGGGGTGAGTTCTGCCAGCCCAGTGATGTCACTCCAGCTTTGATGTTAGAGGGGACCGAAAGGCTTTAGGAGCACACTGGGGCCTCCCCTCACGCTTGCTCACCACGACTTTCACGGCCCATTCTGCCTACAGCTGCTACAAGAACACAGCCCCTTGGCTCGCTGTTAGGGGAGGTTACTGAGCAGAGGCCAGGCTTTTACTCCCACATGGCAGGCAAAAGCTTGCAAGGCTGAGCAGCCTTGGGAGCCCTTCCACGTGCAAACCCAGCCACCTCCTGTGGGAGGCAAACGGGCAACAGGATGCTCTCAGACCGACAGCCAAAATCCCATGCGTGAAGGCAGCTCTGGCTAAGGCAGGGAGCAACCATCCAGCCTCCATCAGCCCACACAAGACTATGGCAGTCACCCCTTTCCGCTCGCACATGGCTACAGCCCAGGGATGTGGAGCAAAGGGAGGGTCTCCTCCCACCTCCAGCATTCCTCACGTATTAGATTTCCACAGACAACAGCAGCCTGCTCTCCTTTCCATTGCAGGCTCCACTGCGAGCATGCAGGGGCTCCTCCAGTCGTTAGTTTGGACAACCGAGCAGACAGATGTCACTGGTTAGCCAGGTGTCACCCAGGAAACCCCAGGTCAGGAAACAGAAGGGAGACTACAGGAAAGGCAAAATGAAGAACACGCAGCTCAGCTTCCAGCAGAGGAATCCGTGCCAGGACAGGACTGAGAGGAGATTAGTTCATCCCCTTCATGGATGCCAACAGAAAACACAGCAAAAACGAGGAGTTAGCGAAGGGTTAGGGTAACGAAGCCACCTCATTCCACAGGAAGAGCAAACCCTGCGCCATTCCAGGCAACGACCTTCCGCACCACTACTCAACAACTACACGTTTCAATCACTCCTGCTGGCTGAGGGTCAAGGGTCTCAAACCCAGAGCGGGTGTCTGAGGGGCAGTTCAGCAGTAACGGCTGCAGCCCCCACCTCTGCTGGCGTTAATCCCACTTGGAGGCAGCTTGGCCACCACCACCAGTCACCCACACAGCAAACGAGCAGGGGGACATCACTTGCAGCATCTCCATTCCTGTTAACAATGGGGTTGTTTGCAGCTGGAGGACTGGCTGACACGTGCTGCGGCTTGGGAGTGCAAGAGGCAGAGTTTTACTCTGAAGGGCCATCAGACGGAGACCCAAGCTTTGATTGTTCTATTCAATACCCACTGGAACCCCTGGAAATCCTGACTGACTAGAGGACTCTCACCTCTGGATATCAGCTGTTGGTCTAAATGAGCTGGCCAGCCTTTCTCCTGGGGTACTAGGGAGAGATGGCCACTTCCAGAAGGAATTCCCACCACACAGACAAGATTAAGCCTTTCCCCTTCTCCCTCTGTTCAATTTACTGCTAACTTAAAAACTGCAGCTCAACGATCACCGCACTCTTCAGGCTGGGAAAAGAAAACCACTGCACTGCAGGAGAACCTCTGACAACCAGGGGTTTGCTTGAGGTGCTTCAACTGGGACATCCAGGACTCTGGCACAGTTGTGCTGCCAAGAGCCACCCGCCTGCAACGGCAAAGCCATCTGATCTGATCGGAGGCACCCAGCTCGAGGCCATCAAACCCAGCTGCTTTGCACCAAGGCAGAGGAAGATGCTATTCTCTCACAACACTGGTCTGTGTGAAGAGGGCAGCTGTGGCAGTGACCAAGGAGAAGCCAAGCGGGAGCATGGAAGTGGGCGACTGATGGTGGAGCTGTGCTGGTGAAGCCTGCCGGTGGGGCAAGGCGATCGGCAGAGGCGAACACCCAGGAGGGAGAATGGTGTTACTGGCCAGGGCCCGTGCACAAACTCCCCAGGGAGGGGTTAAGGCACTCACGTAGGTTTTCATGACTGACTCGACCCGTCCTTCAGCAGCCCTGTCCACATTTAAAGCAACAGGAAAGTCTGAGCTCAGAGCAAATCACAGCCTTTTTCCAGCCGACACTCGCACGGCAGCTCACGCGCTAGGAGAGGCAACGTCCCGACTCACAGGTGCTGCTGGAAACCAGCTTGAGCACCTCTTGAGGCAGAAACGGATTCACAGCACTCTGCTCGCCAAAGCCAGCAGCTCTTGGGAGAGCACTGCAAAGGCTCCTTACGAGTGCAGAGAACCTCAGGCCTCCGAAGGCAGAGCCAATGCCTTGATTTGCTGGCTACAGACACGGGAGACTAAGTGCTGCGAGGGAGGTTTGAGGACGTCGGCCCAGAGGTGACGCCCAGCTCTGCAGGGAACTTCTGAGCTTTTTAAAGAAAAGATTCAAACGCGGCCTTCGCGAGAGAGACAACTCCCAGCAACTGACCCTCCGTCTCCCTGACTGCTCCTCCCCACGGTATCAGCAGATCTTCCAGGGGAGGGCAGCGGCTGCAGCGCTGGGAACACAGGAGCTCCCGGTCTGGGGAGCTGTGCCTGTTGTTACTGTGCTGTGTCTACCCCGAGGAGCCTCACGTGCTCACCTTCCCCTCTCCAGAACGACCGAGAAGGGCCCTTGGCCTGGGCGTCCGAGGAGAAGGGCATCCCCACGTTTCAGAAAAACCTGTCCCGGCAGCCCTGGGTCGGGGCTGACCACAGCGTCAGGTGAAACCGAGTGGTCATGAGGACTCTGCTGGCCCAGGGAGCCTCTGGACTACACTGCCTACGCATGACAGACGGGAAGCGCATTAAGGGACCGATCACTCCCAGAAATAACCGGGGTGACCCCTGCGCTTCCGCATGCCCCTCAGCGGGCATCTCAGCCTTCTCAGCGAGGAGCTAGGTGCCTTAAATTACAGCTTCCACAAATAACCCCGAGTGGCTGAACCTCCCCGGCAAGGAAGCCAGGCACCAGGTAGGAAACGAAGGTGCAGAGCCCTGTGATTAGCTCGTGGCTAAAGGCCTTCACTGTTAAGAACAAAGAGCACGGTGCTTGAGCAGCGCCAACAGCAGTTGCCCTGGATGCTGGAACACCCGGGCGGCTGTGAATCCAGGTTAATGGACGAGCAGAGCTAAGGCAGGATGAAGGCGCACGGCTGCCATTTATTATCTACCAGGGAGCTAACATTAAGTCAGCACACAGCACAGGTGTCTTGCTCTGCCCTTCGGGCTGCCCTTCTGACTAGCTGGTGGCTCCTTCTCTGCGCATTTCTCATCAACACGCTCGTGCACACCTGATAAATAAAAAGGGGACTCCAAGCTGCTCGTGACCCAGCTCCTATCGGGTTCTTCCGCCTCATCGCTACTGTACGGGTAGGCATATCTGGGGGCACTGGCAGGCTTCTGAGACTTGAGCAGGCGAGGGCTGGTCGGCTGGAAGGGCAGGGCATGCTGTCCTCTCCGTCTGCACTCCTCAGCGAAGGCCTCTTCATCAGCCACGCCTGCAAAAAACAGAGTGCGGCCAAAGTCAGCGGCTCCCGAAACACTCAGGTTTAGCCTCAAAAACCCCACAGCTGGCCTGGAAGGTGTGTGTCACAGATCTACTGCCTTGGCTATGGTTGGCTCACAGTCCCGGCTGTCTACCAGCCGGGCACTGTCCGGAGCACAGAGCCCCATTGCTGGCCTCTCACTGCACTAAAGCCACCCCCAAAAGGCAGCTGCCTGTGGCAGCTCTCCGTGCTCCCCAACGGCCAGGGGAGCTGAGCGCACGGCCCTGGATGGAGCCTCTGTGCGCGCAGAGCCTGTCGCCCCATCCCACCCACCTCTCCAGGCCCGTCTGCCTAGGAAGGGTTGGCTCTGCTCAGGGAGAAGCTACAGGGGTAGGAAGGAGGGAGGGAGAATTAGCCGATCTGCCTACAGGGGTGGTGGGAGAAAACCAAAGCCAACGTGGGTTCCGAGGGCTGGACGCTGGGCATCCACAGCTGGATGGCTGGTGGAGAAGTGTGAAGGATCATGTGGAGATGGGAAACGAAGCTGAAGATGTGGGGGGCGAGCAGGGTCCAGGGTTGAGCACAGACAGGCACGGCACGGCACAGCACAGGTGAATGAACACAGTGGAAATAAACCCCCCATCTGCAAACACCAGTATGAGATGGGTGGGACACTGCAGTGATACTCAGGCCGCTCCGCAGACGACACCGTCCTTTGCTGCGCAACTGTACGGCCCCAACGCTGCAAAGTAGAAAACTCAGCCACCGTCACACACGAGAAGCCAAAGCAGCCACCCCACACGGCCCAGAGCAGAGCGGGGTAACCAAGCAAAGAGCCAACCGAGAGACACTGCTCTGTGAAAATAAAAACAAAGAGTGAGGAGAGAGGTGTGCACCAGCCCTGCCCTGCCGGGCTTTGCAGAGCTCCACTGATCCAACTCCTGAAGCTCCTGTAACAGGCTGATGAGGCAGGAGGCACTGCGTTTGCATCGGGAGCGGTGTGTCACGCTCTGCTCCAGGAGTTTCTCCTGGGATGTGCCTGGCATCAGCTGCTCAGGGAGGGGCAGCTGCTCTCACTAACGTGGGTGCTCTTAGTTCATGGCTGGAAAATGCTTTGAAGATGGAAAAAGCACCGCGTAGGCAGCGAGGAACGGGCTCGGCAGTGCCCACTTCTCTGTGTGCACCAGAGTGCCGACGCTTCCAAGCCAAAGGGGCTGCTTCGTCTTCACCTTGTGATCGCACACGGGGAGAAGCCTCTGAGGGCATGAGAAAAAGCAGCCAAGGTGTCCTCAAAAGCCAGTCCAGAGCGCAGTGTGGCACCCAAGGACTGGCAGAAGAGGAGGACTCCAGGACGTGCCCCACACGACTCCGACGTGCGCTTCAGCACACGGATGTTACACAGAGGACCCTCCTTGCTGGGTGCTTAAACCCCCGTTCCCCTCCCCACACTCTTTCTCACCCACGAGTCTCCCGCTCTTCCCAAGTTGCAAGCAAGAAAGAAAACGCAGGTGATGGAGACACCCATGTAAATCGCCAGCTGTGCAGGCGAGAGGGCTGGCGGGGGTCTCACTTGCCCTTACCCAGGGCACAGTGCGTCAGGCACGGGAGGTTTTGCAGCTAGACCGCTGAACGGGCTGGGGTGGAAGGAGCCTTTCCATTTCATCTGGCCCAAACGCCCTGCAGTGAGCAGGGACTTCTTGGACTAGAGCATCCGACCCGACCTGGAGTGTTTCCAGGGATGGGGCATCCACCGCCCCCCTGAGCAACCTGGCAGAGAGGTTTTACCACTCTCGTGGTAAGAAATCTCTTCCTTACAGCCACTGTAAATCCCCCTTTTAGTTTAAAACCACCACCACCCCCCCCTTGTCCCGTTGCAACAGGCCCGGCTAAAAAGTCTGTGCCCATCTTTCTTACAGGATCCTTTTGAGTACTGAAAACATTAAATCTTGATCCCCCAACAGATTTCATCTCCTCTTGCAGACAGGTTTTAGCTCAACACATAGGCTCCAAACACTGGCCCCAAATGATCCCTCCCTCCTTCCCAGCCGCAGGAGAGCAGGATGGCACCACGGAGGAGTTAAAGGCGCTGACACCACGCTGGCCGCCACTCAAATACTGGACTCTCCGTGGTGCTGTGCACGGGCTGAGGCTCCAAACCTCTCGTCGCCCTTCTCAGCACACACTGCAGAGCAAACTACGCTGCCGCTCGCAGCAGCTGTCCTCTCTTGTCCTGCACACGCAGAGCAGCTCAAAACGCGGCAGCCAGACGGAACAAAGCCGGGCTGCACCGACTGCCGGCATGAGCCGTGGGAAGCATCCCTCAGGGCAAGGGCAGCCACACGGGGAGGGCATCACCACCAGAAAGCGCTTACGCCCTGCCGGAGCTCCGGCAGCACCGGGCTTTGCCCCAGAACAGCCATCCAGGAAAAGCAGCTGTGTGGAGGGGCAGGTCCGCACCGACTTGAGGCCGGGGGCACCCACCCGCAGGGGTGCAGCCCCTGGCTCCCCCCGCAGCTCCCTCTTGCTGTCTCCTGTCCCGCCTGGCCAGCACAGCCTCGGGAGCGCCTGGGCAGCCCTGCTGCCACCCCAAGCAGGGACCGGCCGGGTTAAAAATAACAAACACCCCGGAAACCCGACCTTCCAGCTCTCGCCCAGCCCGGCCCCTGGCGCAGCTGCCCGGCTGGGCAGGGAGGGGGCAGCTACCGGGGGCACCCAGACCCCGGCCAACGGCCTCTCTGTAGCGACAGCAGCGATCCTCTGAAGCTCTGCGGTTACCTGGCTCGCATCCCCGCCTGCAGACGCGGCGCCGCAAGGGTTAACCCCGCAAAGGACCGCACGCGAGGGCCGCGATTGCAGAGCCCCAGGTGCTACCGAAGGAAGAGCGGCTGCTGAGGGGGGCCGCTGCAGCCACCAGCCGCCGCAGAGCCAAAGGTCCCCCTGTTCCGAGCAGGAACCGAAGCGGCTCGGGTTGTTCAGGGGTGTCTGGCCCCCGAGAGCTGCTGCGCGCAGAGGCAGGCGGGCCCGCACCCGCCGCTCGCCAGCAGGGGGCAGTGTTGTCCGCCGCCAGGGGCAGCGCTGCCCGCAGGCTCCGCCAGCTCCGCTGCCCCCCCGCGGCTCCTCAGCCCGGTCCCAACCAGCAGCACAAGGCCCGGAGCAGCCCAGCGCTCCGGGGCCACCGGCCACGCCGCGTGTACTGCCGGACAAGGGAGGCCGCGCACAGGAACGAACCCGCTAAGGCGGGGGGGCACGCGTGGGTCACACCAAAGCAGCCCTGCGTGAGCGGAGTCACTGCTGCGGCTGAATGCTGATCCTGACTGACTAAGGAGCATCCAGGAACGTCCTGGAGATGAGCAGTCGGGAATCGGCAGCCATCAGCGGGAACACGGTGATTAAGAGAAACACGCTGAAGGAAGCGGCATCAGCATCCCGAGGCCATCGAACCACCTGCCTGCGCGCCACGGCACTGCCCACGCGGGAGGCAGCGGAGCCTCTGCGGTTCCCACGCGGCAGCCCCACCGCTCACCCGCCCCACAAGGAAAAAGATGCCCGGGAGTTTCCCCCGGATTAAGGAACAAAGCGCAGTCACCCCGTGTGCTCAGCCCAAAGGAGGACTTCTCTGAGGATGCAAACCCCACACAGCCCTCCCTGCCGCCAGCATCGTGAGAACGAGCCCCAACAGCGAAGGGCGCCTGGCTCTACCCACGACGCAGGGCGGCCCTGAGCTACGCTCCAGCAAGGAGCTGCACAAGACTTCACTCTATTCCAGCTGTCCGGCGGTCAGCAGGGCCTTTCCAGTACTTTGGTGACTGCAAAGCAAAGAGGCGGCTCTCTTCCGAAGCTGTGGGACACCGCAGAGGACTCGGGAGAGGGGGAAGTCAAGCAAAGCTTTTTGCCACTCCAGTTGTGAGTCAGCAGCGGTAGCAGCTCACTCACCTCAGCCCTCCAACTGTCACAAGGGCTTGGAGTTTACCCTGCGCCCACGGAGGGCACTGGACTTTCTGATGACTTGGCTGCCTCTGCTGCTGCTGCTGGGGAGAGCTGAGCTGCCACTGAGAGAGCAACTCAGAAAGGAGAAGCAATTCCCTGAGTACAGACACCTGTGAGAAGGCACCAGCACTGTCTCTGTCATCTGCTGGTGAGATTTCTGTGCAGCTCAACGCTGTTAATCATTTACTGATCACTGAGCTTTCACAGCCCCTCTGCTATCAGCAGTCACCTTGGCAGAAGACAGCGAGTTCTGCTGTGAGTGCAGCCCGACACTCCTCCCTCCCGCTTGGGAGAAGCCTGTGGGAGCAGAGAACTTACTCGATGGAAACTACCTGTCCACCAGCCCGGATTTTCCTGGCTGAGAAATTCCCGGAGATGAACCGGTTTCTTCTCATAAAAGCCCTGCACCTAGTTCATTCCTGCACAGAGAAACCGTCTGCTGAAACAGCCCCACCGGGGGGACCGAACCTCACGAAGCTGCCAACCACCACAGCTTCTTTCAGCTTCTGCGGGGGGTGAGGGATGCTGACTGTAAACCACCCAGCCCAGGGTGCTGCCCCCACCCGTGAGCACCCGCACACAACCCCCCTCCTGACACTGCAGGCAAGTGCTGAGCCAGGAGAACACTCCCTCCGCTGCTGGAGGCTACGTTGAGCAGGTTCTCCTGCTTAATTGCCCTGAACCTTGTCCCGCACTGCCAGGAAACCCTCACACCGCCACGCTCAGCAGCGGAGCCTGCCTTCCCCCTTCCGTCGGGTTTGGCAGAGTCCATCCACACAGGCCTGAGCCTCACATCCCGTCCTCTTCAGAAACTGCTGCTGGCAGGGGCCGCCTCCCTCTCGCCATCGGCTGGGACGCTTGTGAGAAGAGCAGTCGCTGAGGCTCTGCTGATAAGAAATGCAGCTGGTCCCAGAGGCCAGGAGAGGCTGAGCCCACCCAGAAACCACCCGGGGGGGGTGCGCCAGCAGCTGCCCCTCTGCACCGCCGCTTCTGGGGGTCAGGCACCCGAGGAGGGACACGTCTGCCCGCCCTCAGCCCACAGCTGCTGCTAAACCTGCCGCCGGGTCCCCCCTCAGCGGCTGCCCATCTCCCAGCCTGCGCTGGCTCCAGCTGCACGGCCCTGCTGCCACCAGCACCAGAGTCCAGCCGCAGGGCTCTGCTGCCACCAGCACCACGCTCAGACGGGCACCATCCCTCCGCGATCCAATTCCAAACCTCGCGTTCGGTCCACAAGCTGGGGGTGGGCTTTCCCAGGCCAGGACCAGCACTGTGCTGTGGGAGCCGGGCATCCCCTGCAAGGGGGGAGAGAACTGGGCGGGCGGCAGGAGACAGCAGGAGAGGGGGCAGCGTGGCGGCTAGGCCCCGGGAAGTGATGGGGAAGGGGGGGGGATTTGGGGAAAAGGACAGAGACTGATAGAGCAACTCTCGCAGGGCTGTTTCTGTCCCGGGGGAGCCGTGGCCGCAGCACGTCCAGCGCCCAGGAAAGGGCAGGGCTCGGGACGCTTTGCTCAACGCACAGCAATCCTCTGCCCTTCTGGCTTGGGGACTGGCTCCTGTCATTGCTGCCCTCGAATCCGGTTGCTCCTGCTGCTCCTACCCAGCCCTGCAGCAGCGGGCATGGGCAGGGAAAGCCCCACTGCAGCTCTCGGGAAGCTCTGCCTTTCGGTCTTTCCTCCAAACCCTCTGCCTTCTGCCACCCCCACAGCTGCCCGGCAGCCCTGCTGCACCCTGCGCCAGCACGAAGCCTGCACGCCCAGCACAGCAGGCTGCTCGCGAGGGCAGTGCCTGGCCACAAAGATCCCCCCATCGGCCACAGCCTGTGGCAAAGAGATGAGTGAGAGCACTGCAGCCGGGCACTCAAACGTCAGCACGCTGTTCCCCGAGTGGCTAACAGGGACCGGTGGCTGAGGCCACTCTGTTGGACTGTCGGGTGGCACCGGGCTCTGCAGCCTGAGGTACAGATAGCAGAGGGGCTCAGGGTCCCTGCTGCCCAGACTTCCTCAGCACAAGCTCCTACATTAATGAGCGGTCCTGCATGAAACTGGAGGGCAGAGAGAAGGGCAGTGCCCACATCCAGTGGAAACAGGGCAGGGCAGCTCAGGGAGGGCACCCACTGCTGCCACCTGAAAGACTCAGACTCGGGTTTTAAAGAGCAACTGAGGTTACTGAAAAGGCTCAGGTCCACTCCCCACCCCAGTCTCCTGCCAGCCACCCTGTGATGCCACACGTCCCAGCGCCACCTGACACAGCCCCTCAGAGTGGCACGGGGGCTCCTGTGCCTCGGGCTTCTCTCCCCAACAAACAGCCCGTTTGAACAGCTACGACACCCACAGGACCGCAACAGGCAACCCCAACTGGTCCTCCACTCAACACCCGGGCACAGGGTGCCTTCCAGCGATGCTTCTCCTTGTGCCCCAGCAGAGCCCCACAGACCTTCTGCCATTCACACCGGCGCTCCAGAACCTCCTGGTGCCGGATGAAACAGCCCCTTCGCTGCAGTGCAACGGACACCTCTGCTTCTCGCTCTCGGCTGCCCTAGGAGTCACCACCACCACGTAAGGCAAACCGGCTAAGTGAGGACCCTCGTCAGGCTGCGAGCAGAGGGAGAGCAGTCCTCTGCTCTCAGCAAACACTGGACACCATCTTATACTTCTGCTAGTGGCCCTCACGGAGCAGAGCACCCCCAGAGCTGTTCCGAACACCACCCTGCTCCGCTCCACTGCCTCCTGTTCACTCAGCTTCCAAACCCCACGTGCAGCCGGCCACCACCCTGAAGGAGAAAAACCCATCTGAGGCGAAAGACGGGCAGTTACGCTCAAACAGAACAGAATCTCCTGAGTGACTGCGGAAAAATGTGATGGATGGCTTTCCCGGCTGTTTTGTCAACACTTCCATAGTAATTTGGCCAGAGCACCAACCACCCGGTTTATGGCCTCGTCAAACGCTCTTGGAGCTGCCCAGGTCTCACAGCTCCGGGGCAGTAAGAGCAAGCTCTGCATTTCTGTGTTCATCTCTCCTACGGGGACAGGCCGAGAGAGCTGGGGCTGTTCAGCCTGCAGGAGACTCCGGGGAGATCTCAGAGCGGCTTCCCAGTCCCTGAAGGGGGCTACAGGAGAGCTGGGGAGGGGCTGTTTGCAAGGGCTGGGAGTGGTAGGAGCAGGGCAAAGCCAATCCCGCAGCCACTCGGGATCTTCTCAAACACTGGCCGAGGGGTCAGCAGAGTCTGCCGATGCCAAACTTCATCTGGACTAGAGCACACCCCCTCAGCCTTGGGAGGCAATCCCTGCTCCCTTCTGTGGGGCTGGGGCGCCCTGCAGTCAGCACCGTGGTACCAAAAGGAAGCCCTGAACAGGCACAGGAGGGAAGACGGATGCTCTCCTCCTTCTGTTATCATCCAACTCAGTGACTGACGCATCAAGTTGTAGACTCTGCACTTCTGAGATCACCTCATCCCTTCCCAATCCGCACTCTGACCTCACCTGAGCTCTCGGTGCTGAGGCTGGGCCTCTGCAGGAGCCATCTCCTCTTCAGGCCATCTAAAAATCACTGGAAAAGTGAATTCACTCTTTTTCTGCAGAGAGTTTCTTACTCACAACCACAACCGGAGCAGGCCAGGCAGGAACTGCACCTGCCAGCGGCTCCAGAAGCCTCAGAGGCACTGCCTTTCTTTTGGGGAGACACTGACAAATAGCCCACGCTGCTGCAGAGCTGCTGCACTGCTCAGCAACAACAGCTCAGCGAGGGCTGCCCCCACGGCGGTCATCTCCCACCACAGTTCCAACCGAGAGCCCGGAGGATCTGAAGGCAGGAAGAGCCAGGACTGTCACCAGATGGGGACAATCCAGAGGCTGCGACCTGCGCTGGCCGCGTCCGCCCGAGCTGCATTACAGCTGCGCTTCGTGCTGAGAGCTTGGCTCTGGGCCACTTCCAGACCCACACCCTAGCCTAACCCTGACCCTGACCCTACCCCAGCATCAGAGACGCTAGGATTCGGGGAACCTCTGCCACCACACCCGGCCACAAAGCAGCTGCACGTGGAACCCAGCGCAGAGGACGAGTTGGCTTCTTGCTTCAGGAGAAGCCGGGAAGCCTAAGGCCACCCCCCCTCTCTACCAGCTCCTGTGAGAAAAGGCTTTTTCCACTGATGGAAACTATTCTGTCCAGGGCACCGAGCACCGAGCCTGCGCCAGGGCATGGGCAAGCACTTGGCTCCATGATTTATTCCACCAAGAGGGTTACCAGGGATGTAGTCATCATCGCCTATAAACACTGCAGGAGCAAAGAGCACACGTGATGAGGGAGCAAGTGCTCCAGGGCCAGGAGGGGACACCATGTAAGGGGAGTCAGTCAACCTTCCTGGCTTCATTCCACCCCCCCCAAGAAGAGCAGGGAGCCTTAATCACCTGCGTGCTCTCACACCAGTGCTCTAGTTCCCTTCGGGAGCTGCTTGTTGGACGGAGTGTTTGGTGACAAGAAGCGTCTTCTCCGTGAGTCGCTGCACTAGAACACACTGAGCATCCAGCTCCCATCCCAGGACTCCTCTCCAGGCAGAGCCGGGTTTGGGGCTAAATGAGACTGACGGCTGCGGAGCTGCTGCGGGTCGGAGACCGGGCAAACCACGCAGCCGCCTGTTCACCACCTTCCAGCCACAGCCGCTGGAAATACCTCCACAGTACTGCTTTCCAAAGCAATTCAAAACCACCCGCCGCCCATCTCCCTCTGGAAGATGAGTGACAGAGCCTGGCCGTGCACAACCACCCCTCCACAAGAGCAAGATGCAGCCCTGTGCTGCTGAGTAAGACAAACAGTGCCAGAGGAGGACCAGTTCAGATGGTTCCTGCACAGCAACGGGTACCTCACCTCATGCCTAGCAAAATGTTTGTGCGAGACGGCGACAGCCATGCTCACGTGTGATAAACAGGGCAGTTCATCTTACTCCCTGTCACTGAGATCAGCACAGACACAGCACCTATTTCTGGAGAGAATCCAGATGACTGATGGATGGATCCACCCTGCCTCTCTACCAGCTGTGCCTCAGCCCCTGGGGGTTCATGAGTTTTTTCCAGGTCAACTCCCCTCCCTGAGCAGAGTTCCATCCAGCCTGTGACTGCAACCGAGAGACGACTCCTACTCCAAACTGCTGCTTCACACCTTCAGCTGTTTTAAGAACGAGCAGCTCCACCAGAGACACAACCGAATAACTCTCTCTCGCAGCCACCGGGATCTGTGAATTCCACAGGCTGAATTCTGTGACCGGTCATCCACACTGGCTTCCCCTCCCGCACCAGTAACTCACTCAACCAACCTTACGAGTAAGAAACACCGCGCTGGATTCATACGCGATTCCTAGCGCAATAAAGGGAGGAGCCCGAGCGCTCTCCAGGCACTGTGTGCCCTGTTATGCAGAAGTCTAGTGGCAAAGAGCTAAAGCCTGTGAATAATTAATCTCTCTCCGGATCAGCACTCAGCTGCACAAAAGGACTCGCTCTGACTGCCGGTAAAGCAGCAGCAACACGGCTGGCTTTTTCCTGTGCTAACCGCGTCCCTCTGAAGTTGGCTGCCTGGCAAAGGCCATCTGAAAGAGCCCTCACCTGCGGTTCTGTACAAAGGCGAAGTCACAGGGCAAAGTCCTCAGCGCCATTACCGTGAGCCCCTCAAAACCCTTTCTCTCCACTGACAATTTTAAGTCAGGCTTGAAAAGAATCTATTCCTAGCGATGCTCGGCTGAACCCCCCGTGCTAGAGAAGCTACTGTCGTTTAGGAAGCCAGAGAACTGAAGAGACAGTGACTTAACAGCCGCCTTTTATGAAACCTTCTCTCTTGTCCCTGCATTACATGTAACTGCAGTCCCCAGCACTGCATTTCGGCGCTGACACCTTCTCAGACAGAAGACTTCAGCTTCCTTTATTTGGAAGGTAATTAGCACCCAGGCTGCCAGTGCAATCTGCCTCACACCAGGACTTCACAGCCTCCACGGCTGGGTACTATCGCATCTGAACTGCCGCACGTACTTCAGCGGTGGCAAAAGCATGACGGGGATGCAGCACTCTCGTGGCTTTTCAATTAACTTCCTAGCAGCTGCTCTAAGTAAGATAACACCTAACCCAGCGCCACGCCTGCCAGGACGCAGCTTTCAGACAAGTCCCAGTGAGTCTGAATCGGCAGCCGGCTCGCACGGGTTCAGGCTACGGCGCAGTCACAGCGTTCTAATGTTACGGCGCTTTAATCCGAGCGCAGCATCTCAAAAGCGAGGGTCACTGCATCCCCTACGTAGCAGGGTACAAACCATCCCCAGCAGTAACTTCTCAGGAGTGCAGCTCCCTCAACAACTAACTCTAGCTGAGGAATTTTTTCCAAAGCCAAGCAGGAAACCCACGAACACTACGGGCTGTGTAAAGGTTTGGTTTGTGACGCTAACACAGTACGCACGCAGCTCCGTTCCAACACTACTGCCCTGCTCAGCCCCATCCCAACACTACTGCCCTGCTCAGCTCTGTTCCAGCACTAGCGGAGCACGCGCTCTGCAATGCTATCCTGTTACCCTCCCAACAAAGGATGAAACGAGCTCAGGTCTCAAACACAACAGATTCAGGAACGGACCTTGGGTTCTAACTTCACCCCGGGCCACCCCACAGATGGGGTGCGAACACAGCGGCACCTACACTCAGAAGCTTCACCTCTGCTCACAGTTAGCATCAACACACAGAAGGAGACCAGCAAACGGCACAGCTGGACACAGACAACAACAGAGAGACAACCCCCTCCCAAGTCTTTCCCACCGTGCTTTCAGCACTCCACGGCTCAGACCATCCACTAATCACAAGCTGGGACAGCACACATCTTACAAACACCACGCACACTGCCCAGCAGCGCTGTCACTCGATCCACAGACAGCCCCTGTGGTGCTCAGAGGTGGTGCTGTAAGAACCACAGCTGTAGCCTTCCAAGCCCGTACCCCAGACTTCTTCAGAAGAGCTGAGTAACAGCCGGCGCCACGCAATCCAAGAGCAACCTGCGTCACAGCGTGCTGCACCGCGAGCACCCCATGCACAGGACACCAAGAGACAGGCTGCACCAAGCAAGAGCAGCACAGGGTTACAGAGTTCCATCAAAGAACTCTGAAACAGAGCAAAGTGGGAGCGACTGAGCAAGTCCAAAAACTCCAGCTTAGCTTTTCCAAACCCCTGGAGGAAGCCTGGTTTAAACTGGACGGTGTCCCTAACCCCTCTGAGCCAATCCCTCAGCCCTGAGGAAACAGCACCAGTTTGTGACAGCCACCTCATCCCACTGCACACCTGGTGCCGAGGCACTTGCTGCAATTAAAACCCTTCTCTGTTCCCGTTCTGGGCTCTGTTTTTGGCCGAAATTGAAGTTTGAGAGAGTCTGCTACCCTTGATGGTCTGTTCTCTCTAGCGAGGAGGGTTTGCACGTCCACGGTAAGGAACGCCATGAAATTTGTCACAGCAAGCTAACCACTGGGTTTTCAAAAGAACAGGAACTCACTGCAGCAGCACAAGTACGGAATTCTGAGCACATACTCCAAAACAGGAGGAACTCCAATTGGATCCACTGTGAACAGCACAAGCACTCGTTTTGTGCCTCAAAAATCAAACTGCATACAAGAAGTTGCGGTTATTTTTACCACAGAGCCCTGGCGCTGCTGTGCCCTGGATATTCCAACAGGTGCAGAGTCAGTCCTGGGGCAAGGGGTTCACTTCTTTACCTGCAGCACCAGAGCTTCCAGTCCAGGTGCGCACACTTGGGCCAAGACCATGCACCCACCCAGCTCAACCAGCAGCCTACGCTGTAGACACTACCTGCTCACCACTATCATCTCTCCTGGCGAGTTCTGCCTTCTGCTGACCCAGTTCTTTCCATCTGTTCGTGTTTTGCTAGATTCCCTTTCTAACAAGAGAGCACGGCACTGCCATTTAACACTCCGTCTTGTCCAGCTCTGAAAGCACCCGACAGCAGGACAGAGACTGTCCCAAACGCCCGTCTCCAGCACCCCGATAGTGTCAAAAGATGCTGTTGCTGAGCCCCCGAGCGACCAGCCGGCGTGTAACGTTGTGAGAAGGACCACGCTCCTCCGCTCGACAAGCGCTAAGGGAAGCCTGTGGGTACAGATCCGCCCTGCTACCGTAACTGCGCTCTTCGCAACCTGAACCTTCGAGATGACCTGGGGCCACGAAGGAAGGCGAGGTGTGGCAGCTCAGGGGAAAACCTATCCGCGGGAAGGAATTCAAACTCGACTCCAGATTGTCCTACTTTTATTCGAGTCGGTTAACCAATTCTGAAGCACTGTTTACAGTTCACATAACTGAAAAGAACCAACGCTGTGTCCCACAAACATCAATTAACAGTTTTAATAACTCGAGACATCACAACAAAGCCAGCTTTTGAAAAGCCTGTTCAGTTCTGTGGATGAGAAGGAACACACATCGGGAAGGAAGAAACAGCATGAACAAGAAAACACTGGTCAGTTCTAAACTGCTTTTGTGCTTCTACCCCAAAAGTACAACACTGGAGCAACAGGTCTGCAAAGAACTGAAAACCTACAGGACGCCTGCAGTCCCCACACCACACAGCACGGTTATTCCTTCTGCCTGCTGGTTTTGCTTGTCTCTAGGGGATCAGCACTAACTGCAGAGGGACAAGCGTCGGACACGCTAACTGCTGCAAATCTAAACTCTGTGGAAGCGGTTTGTTCGCTCGCTGGCTTGGGCTGATTTCCTGCATGATGCACAAGAGCGAATCTTTGTGATGCATTTCATAATCACCACACTTGTTAGTGCAAAGCAGATGGTGCTCAGCAAGAAGGCATGAAGTGATCGTTCGAAAACACCATGCTTTTCTTCCCTGTACAGAACACTAAGCCACCCCGAAGAACTCCATGAGAGCCAACGTTCAAAGCCCGTGTGCAGATAAACACCACACGTCCAGGATTTGCACGGGCCCAACAGATGCTAACACAGGCCCAGAGCTCTCTGACACATGGAGAACTAAGATTTGAAGGTCTGGTCTGAGCTACAAATGAAGCCTTTGCTTCACTCCACTTCACATGAATTAAACAGCAAGGCATTACTCCACCTTTCCATTTTCAGCCGGTAACTATGAGATCAGAGTGAGCTGTTTTAACAGCAGTAACTTCGTTCAAATCTTCAGCGAGTCTGCTCTCCAAATCAGCACCGAATCCCTACTGGCAGAAAGCCTTTTGTAAAGGACTGCGTTCTCCTGTGCACTTACGTTTATTACAGGTCACTCTTAAAGCAATCTCAGGACTTCAGAACTCTCACAGACCTTAGGCAGAGTTACTTGAGGACTGAGAACAAAGCAACTTAGGTATTGGGGTAAGAGGTGGAGTTAGAGTCAGCCTCTGAATGCTCCTTAAAACCAGGTGCTTCAAACACAGTTTAGAAAAGAAATTAGGTCTCATGTTTTCAGTCACGCTGAAGAAAACATCTGCGCAGAAAAAAGGCCCTCATCCTCCAGACTGCAGAAAGAGGCGGCAGGGGAAAACCCAAAGCACCGTTTTCCCAAGTTGCCCAAATCACACACAGACACAGGAAGGTTACAAACGCCATTCGTGAAAGAATGCACCACAAACATCAGCATTTATTCAGGTTGAAGTTTTTTAGCAAATGACAAGAGACTCTGCTCACTGGCTTCGCTTTTGTTACCTCTGCTTACATGACACATTTAACATTTGTCCAAAACTGGCTAAGTCGTCTGCGTTCATGCACAGCTAGAAAACATCCTTAATTTATTCCAACCAGAAACGCGTTACCAGAAATGTATTAACATTGTTCACTACCCAACATGAAAAGAGAGAGTTGAAATTATTGAGAAGGTTATCCTGGAAATGTTAACTTCACAGCAGACTTCAACTACTAATTGGCTCACATTTCAAACTGGAGGAAGCGAGATTCATGCGAGTGTTAGTGTACATCCTGCCCTAGCACTACGGAGGGTTCACGGTTCACCTTGATCATCTACCATCCAAAGAAAGGTGCATACAGAAATTTACAACGATTTTAAGGACAAAGGAAAAATGGTCCAATGGATGTGGTCCCAACAATTAACTCAAAAGTCTATGACAAATACGAGCTTCTGTGAGCTATTTATGCTACTCGAGATTAAGTACGGCTATACAGAAAGTCGAGTTCGTTTGAAATCTTCAAAAAACGTTCCTGTCAATCCTCACATGGCGGCTGTTATAGCTTAGCATTTCTGTTAAATGCGTGCGTTGAATTACTTGTTATCCAAACGTAGCAGCTGCTCCTTACCGTTTACTGTTAGCGACTTTAACTGGCCATCTTCTTCAACCTCTACTCTCACTTTTCCTTTGTCAACGGTTCTGTAGAACAAAAGCACAATTAGCCATTTTAAAGCACTGCAGACGGCCGGAAAAGCCACGGCAGACCTCCGTTTTCAGATGACCAACTGTAAGGGAGCACTGCCTGCTTCATACTACAGCACTTGGCAAGCTCCTGTGTGTAACAGTGCAGAAGCTGTAACGAGCACCCATCCGCACTCTCCCACCGATCCTGCTTATTTACAGCAGGAAAATCACTTTCTGGCAGGTGATTCCTCCAGTCTGTGGAGTCACAGAGTTGTCATCCACACACAGTCACAGCTGTACTGACACCACAGACTATTATCTGGAACCAAATGTCTTTGGACAATCAGCTGTACAATCTTGACATCACACACACCACCCACCCGCCTGTACATTGCATCACACGCGCCACCCAGTGCCATCCCGCATGAGGTAAGGCACAAGAGCCAGTTTTTAACGCGCTGTGGTCACAGCAGTTAGTCTGGAGCCTGACTGTATAGCCAGCCTGTGACCAGCACGTGCATCTGCAGACTGCAAACCTCCCTGCCGGGAAGGAGAAGTTATTCAAGAGGGCTCTACGGCTTCGGGCTGCTCATTTATTTCAAAAACAGGAAGATGAGGGATGTTCCCGGCTTTTACAGAACATCCACCTCATGCTTGCATCTGAGCTGGCTGGGAATTCCCCCCTCACAACGCAACTATGGAAGCCACCGGGAGGAACGCGTTTTTGTTCTCAAGATGAGACCCATTACAAAAGCAGAGCACAGCTTCCTGCCCGAAGCCAAGTATTACTCAGAGAAGATTTTCATACAGTATGCAGTGACAGGAATCTTCCCTAGCCTGGGCTACCTCGTTCTACAGAGTAACAGCACTTCTGCCAGACAGCAAATGCGTCTCCCTACATAAGCCTAAGCCCATCCGTGCTTCTCCCCACCCTTTGTCAGTACGATGAGCAGAGCGTAAGACTGCAGCACACCTTACTTCAATCATGGGTTAACAGACACAAACTGTTCTTCTCTTGCATGAAGACTTCTGTTGGTCTTTCTCACCTGGTACTGTTCTCCCAAAAGCTTTCAGCTTCTGTCATAAGCACAGCGGCACGTCACAGCAAGGCTGAAGCAGCGGTGAAGGTGACAGATCTCTCCAGTGCCCAGGACACAGAAGAACCTTGCGCTCTGAACTACGGGACTCAAGTCACCCAACAAAAAACTGGCTCTCCCTTGCTCTTCCATCCATCCTTATTTAGTACTGAAATGATGTCTGACTACTCGCTCTGTACCCCTGACTGTAACGTTCCGCATGAGTTACTCTACAGTTAATACCTGGGCTTTGCAAACACAGGCACTTCCTCATCGCAAGCATGAACCAGCGAGAAGGCGGCTGAGTAGAGCACTTGGAAATGCACCTTCCCACACGCCCCAAGTTTTCTCCAGAGCAGGTTTCAGCTGCTTGATTTCATTTACCAGCTCAGACAGAAGCTCTGACACAAAAACTTCACTCAAACACCAGGAACCAAACTAGAGCAGATGCTAAACAGTTTCCTCTTTCATGACTGCAATCCCCAGTTAGAAGCTTCACAACCAACACAAACCAAGGGCACTAGGTCCCCAGCTTCCTCGCACAGGCTGAAGCTGGCTTGGCAGACAGCAGTCAGGGACCAAAAGGAAATGCACCACTACACAGAAAGTGCTGAAGGCAGGGAGAGCTCCACTGCCAGGTCCCTTCCAAACAGCACACACACTGCAACCTTCATTTCTCACCGGGTCAGTTCGGAAAGCAGGCCTTACGCCACTGAACCCTCCTCAACACCAAAAGCTTAGACAAACCCAGCATCTTCACTATTTTTCACGTGCTTTACAAAACTCAGCAGTGCCAGGAGATGAAGGCAGCAATAAAACCATCCGATCTCTTTTAAGCACCGAGAAACAATGCAATGGCCCCTGCTAATGCAAAAATACACCCGCACACACCAACCACTGTCTTTAGGGGTGTGCATGCATTTCCACGGGTACAGCTATGCTGGTCTCATCACAATCTCACACCAATATATTGATCCACTTACCTCCTTGTAGTGATTTTTTTGCCATTAACTATTTTAGTTGATGTTGATACAGACTTGAAGTTACCCATCCTGCTGCCACCAAATGATGTCGAGGTGAACGAAGCAAGGCCTCCATGTTCCAAGGAGCCAAACGAAGAAAAATCTATAGGGAAAGAAGGTATTCAATCCACATTTACCTGCCACTCTGACTCCCTCCAAGCTCCACGATGCCCACAGCTGCATCAGTGACTAGATGGCCAGTCTTGAGAACAACAGTATGGTTCCAGCCCTATCAGCTCCTGTCACGCAGATCCACAGCTCAAATTCAGAGCATACTTTTATCACCTCCTCCCTTAAGAAAAGGCACTCAAGCCGGCCAGCTGAACTCCACCATGCCATCATTCTATGCACTTCAGCTAAAGCTAGGAACTGTAATCAATCTGATCTTCTGCTTTAATGTAAATGTTGAGGTGCCCTAAGCTAGCAAACAAAACAAGTTCTGTATCACCAACATCGCAACCCAAGATCCTGAAAGGATGACAGCCATCAGCAGCTCCTGAGATACCAATGTCAGCATCCCAATGCGCTAACCCCTGAGCTGGTACTAGAGTTCTGCCACAGGTCTCAGGCACACCTTCACACGTGCGTGTTCAGGACCTGAAATAAGCGCCACTGCACACGGAGCACCTGAAGGCAAACAGAAGCAAACCAATTCTAAAGCTGTGTACTGGAGCACCACATGAAGCACACGAAGGCCTACGGATCTGCTTGCTTTCTAGGACCTTACAGGTATCTTCATGTGCATTCAGACCTTACGGAGAACAGCTTAACTTAAAAAAGCAGCCTCAGAATTTCCTGAAGGCAACCTTTTTAGAAGCTAATTACCAGCTTACTAGTCCGAGTTCTTTTATGAACCAAGCCTGTGTTCTCTGTCCAGTGCCGTGACATTTACCTGTGTCAAAGGAAGGAAAACCACTTCTGAAAGCAGGGAATCCACCAAACGCAGAGAAAAATGATCCACCGGCTCCTCTTCTGCTTCCCCTTGGACCCTGCCTGCCTCCGAAGAAGTCCTCAAAAGGATCTTCTGCAAAGCAGAAGACAACATGAAAGAGGTCAGTACTATCGAGCGGTTCTGTATTTCACAAAAAAATCCTCCCCTTGAAACATCAGTCCAGCAGAAAGGCAATCCTATGCTCCCTCTGGACTATACTCTGTCTCACGTTTGGACTGAAAAGTACCGAGAAATAGTTGATTCCCTTATTTTAGATGTTTATTATTAAACATCAGACAATCTTAGAGTAAGCTCTTGTATTTTTCAGTATGGTAGGGAAACTGCACTGCAGCCACCACACGCTCACACAGCGCGAGACGCTGAAGGCACAAGTGACATCAGCACGTATCTGCAGCCAGCACCTGACAGATCCATAACCAGGAGCTCCACAGGCTGAGTCACCACGAGGTAAATCCTTCAACTGTAGTACACAACTCCTTGCTGTCAGACTAAGGATTTCCAGGGTTTAAAGTCAAGAGAGAATACCCATTAATTAAAGTCCTTGAAGTGAAGGGATCTTAAAACAGTGTACCTTAACTTTCTAGCTTTTTGGATATTCAGGACTGATGGTGGGTCCCCGTGGTAAGGTCTCTGAAGAGCTCCTTCCAGAGGGGCTCTGTCAGTTATTGGAACACAGACACAGCACCCAGGGCCCGATGACTCCTAACATTACAGTGCCCCAAGTGTTTATTTTAGCACTTGCTACATCAGGTAGCTCCAACACATTCTGAGCACAGCTTACACAGTGTCCCAGTTTGGTCCCTTCCAAGGAGGAGGAGGAGGGCAGAACAGAGCAGCATGGATAACACGCTGTATCAAATTCAAGTACAAGTGTTATGTCATTCAGAACAGCTGCTGCTCCATCCCCATCGGGAAGACAATAGTTTCTTTCTTTCCCTGTTTTGTAAAGAAGACATGGGAAGTGGGAGCCAGGCACCGATACAAGCCAACCTCATTTCCTTTACCATTTCCTAAAACATCAGCACCATTACTAGAGTTGCACTGAAAACTGGATTTTTCTCGTGCTCTGGAAACAGAGAGTGCGTGAAACTGCAATCGTAACAGATGCTCATCAAACAGAACATCCGCAGTAAAAACCAGGTACTTCAACTGCTCTCTCCAGCATCTTAACCCTCCCCAACTAAGTGCTCTGCAGTACCAAAGATTTGACCAGGTTTTACAAGTGGGGACTCCACACTGTCAAATGAATACAGAACACTGCTCAGAGTAATTTCTTCCTGGAAAATGCAGCAACTGACGATGACAACAGAAGTGTCAGAAAGCCAAGGTCAGGAATGCAGTGTTTACGCCACCCCTGGTACCCCCCACAAAGCCGAGTGGTGATCAATAAATGAGTTAATTCAGCAGTGCCAATACTAAAGCCATGGGTGGGTTATGTGCAATCACTTAGAAGCGAAAGGTTCGAGTGTTTACGCTGCACAAGGGCAGCCAGCCAAGGTTCTTACACCCGCAGCGTCAAACACCTACATCAAGAACAAACACATGACCCTGTATCCCCCTAGCCACAACGGTTACCGGATCAAACCTGGCAGGACCAAACTTTCCTCTCAGATATACTAGAGAAGCAAGCGATGGGGTTCTTCTACCTCAAGTGATCTTTTGCTCTGTGGTTTCTTTCTCTACATAGAGCAAGTTTTCCTCAGTACAAAGATGAGCTGTTACTACCTTAACAGAAACTAAACCAACCCCTGGGCATGGAAATAAGAGACCCTCCCACCAAACTACTGTTCCCCAAACGTCCGCTAGGCCCGTGTGGGGCAAACGGCAGGTTTCCATCAGCCTGCCTGAAGGGCCAGCCAGAAAACCCACTGCAATGCATTGTTTTGTACTCCGATTTATTCTCATTAGAGTGACTCAGGCGTTAGGTATGAAGGTCAGTCACTCACGTGTACAAACCATCTATATTATATTACTCCCACTGTTAAGCTTTCTATTTATAGTCCAATTTGTCTTGTTACCTGGAGTTTGAATAAAAACAAAACAAGCTACCATGTAAGCTTTGAGCTTTTAATCCCCCCCAGTGTATCAGCCTATTCTCCAAGTGAATTTTTTCTCCTCGGCTCAACAGAAAAACAAGAGATCTTTATGAGAGGATCACAGAATCTCCCAGTGATCCCTGCTACCAACCCAGCTCCAGAACAGTTGTTGTCCACTCCTAGCCAAGCACAAACCTAGACAAGACTTGGAGCTGCTCTGTTAGCCCTTGGCAAGCCCACACTCCAAAGGAAGAGGTCAGCACTCCACATTCTAGCCTCAGGTGCCTTCTGTTAGCAGCCCTGCCAGTAACCCTCCAGCACTCCTCCGTTAATCTCTCCAGTGAAGATCCTCAAACCACACTTCCACAGTGCAATGTTCAGCTAGATGGGTTACAGAGATTGGAAAATGGATAGGACTTTCCCGAGGGAAAAGTACGTGTCCTGACAGCAATCCACATACAGCACACAGGGTGAAGGAGAAAAGCCAAAAGCACTGAGGAGAGAGGGCAGCAGAAGGCTTCTCTGCTCTCAACTGCCTTATGCACCGGTGCACATGAATATATAGCAACCCTGCGACTACCCAGAGCTTTGTTTTTAGTCCCTAAATCATGATGATTAATAGTAGCACTCAGCAAAACAACAGCATTTCAGCCTGGTAGGTCTATTTTTGTGATTTCGCAGGACCTTTGGCTTTTTCCAAACGGTTCCAGAGCAGTGAGCAAGTATCAAGTATCAGGGCACTGGGTTTTTTTAGCAGCTCTCTTGTAAGCCGTTCTGGTGCTTACAAAACCAAGCAGTAAAAACCCCGGAGCCCTCACGGGAAACAGCCATAAGCGCTGTACAATTAAAAGCTTCAGAAAACTGAAATGCTAGGCTACTGCCCCCTCACTGTGCACCGTTTGGAGACAAAGTCACAGCTTCACCTGGGCATGACCGGCAGCTGATGGAGAACGAGCAGCAGGGTCAGCTTTAACAACAATGCTGGAGGACACTTCTGACACAGAGCCCGCCCTGCTGCCGCAACAGCAATGCTCCAGAGAGAACAAAAGGTGTCAAATGCAAAGGAAGCCAGCGAGACAGCCTTCTAATCTATCGAGCACAGCAGACGACGTGAAGCTTTCGGGGAGAAAAGCAAACGCTTAAGCGAAGAACTCGTGGTAGCCTGTTACCAAAAACAGACAAAATGGAGGACTTCAGGACTCCTGCTGTCACTAGGTGGGAAGGGAACACTGCAGTTACCGTTCCAAACACAAAGGACTGTACCCTTCCAAACAACAACTGGAGGTAATACTTCTGAGAGAATTCCTGCAGAATAATCTGTGGTAAATCAAATGCAGTGACTGCCTATTCCTCTGGGTGAAACATTAAACCTGCTCCCAGCAAACCATGAAATCCTGCCTTGCTTTTCCCCAGTCACGGGAGAAGAGTGTCACCTCTACACAAGTCAAATAACAACAGCTATAAAAAACATCTTAGTGCAGGTCAAAACCAGGTAAGTCCTGATCCGCTTCTCCCATTAGGAGCTCTCAACTCTAACACAGACACAGGACTTTCTCCACTGCAGCAGTGTAAGCCACTTGGTACTTCAAGGATGTGACTGCTCTCCTTTCCTGCCTTGTGACCACAGAACCAACTGACAGGCTGATCCAAAAGAACACAGTGAGTGCTGCTATTTGTTCGCTTTCTGCTGCTCTCATGAGCTCATCTGACTCTATTGGCAAGACTGGTGCATCGGAAAGAAAATGTGTAGGAAAGCACCCTGTGACAGGGGAAGGGAAGAACAAAGGCAGATCCTGGAGTATCTACGTTTGAAACCGACCACACTTCAGGTAAACTTCATGCAATTAATTACATCGGCCAAAGGCATCAGCTGAAATGACCACACACTACACACTCAAAATGCCACTTTCCCTACGGCAGTCACTTCGACCACGGTAGCTGCTTGGGGAACCACATCCCAAACTCATCAGCTGAAAAGAGTTCCAAATGAAAGGAGGTTCAGTCACACCAACACTTTGCTAGAGCTCAGTGTGATCATAAAAGCAACTGTGCTGGTTACAAGGAAGACAGCAGGAAGTGCCCACAGGTCTAAAGCAGCCCATGAAGATGTCTTCAGCTGTTAGCGATGCGATCCTGATCAAAGTGCTGAGCTTATTCCAGTGCAAGGCCACCATTCACCTTCAGAAACTCTGCAGTGCCGAGATAAGTAGTGCACTGTCACCAAACGCTCTCACACGCACACACCGTTGCAGCTGGGGATGCTGATAATTGTATAGAGCAGCTGGAGTTGCTGATAAAACTCGTACGTACAGTATGCAGACCTACCAGTACGTACACCTATACTGTCACCATTCACTGGACTACTTCCTCCAGCAGTGAATCTTCTTTACTCTCTGCCATCAGAGCCACGTTACTGCCTCTGCCAAAGTGTGACACACAAGCTGAACGTCCTTACTGCAGATGCAAGAGGACAACACGGTAGCTGCAACACACAGCACAGCAACGCTGAGAGGCTGCTCAGCCCTCACACTCAAACTCAGTGGCACAGACCGTTATGGTCTGTGGCAGCTGAGGAAGGAAGGGCAGCAGAGGCTGCCTGTCCACATTACACTGTTGTGTCAAATCCAGACTGCGAGTGACTGTTACAGATCAGGCTGGAGGAGAGTCTGAAATGCAGACCTGGCTAACGTGTCTATGCTCAAGACACAAGAGAAATCTTGAAGCAGGCATTTCTTTCCTGTCTACTATTTAAATAAAGTTTAAAAGATGTAGATTTGCAGCACTGAGATAGACCCAGACCCATAAAAAAGCCATCACAACTGAGCTGGTCACAGAAACCTGTTAAGCAGGGAAATGTTTTCTTCCTTAACTAGAAGATCAAATGACTGCTGATGCCAGTTTCTCAGGGGAGGAACCAAGAAGCGGCTGCAGGCACTGCCTATTGTGTGTCAGCATGGTCTTTTAATTGCTCTGTGTCCCAGATGTCAACACACATCTGCTGCACTTAAGGAAGTTTGCCAAGAGAAGCATCTCAAAGTCTTTCTGATTATACAGAGCAATCCCTGGATTGGTAATTTGCTTCTCCATGAATCCAGCAGGACATCAGCCAAGGACACAAGGTTTGAGACAAACATGACAGTCTGGACCAAGCCAGCATATGCTGCTGAAAGGGAAGAGATGTACTAGTTTAGCTACCCATGGAGCCACACCATCGCCCACTCCTCTGTGGTAAAGCTGCCAGGTGACAGAGAACCTGGTTTGAAGAAGATTTCTGAAACACAATCACGTTATTTCTACAGCATTCACAGCAGTGCAACTCTGACCATCTAGTGGATAACTATGATCTGAGTGTGCAGTCATTCCAGAGGAGCGCATGTGCATGCAAATCTCAGGCTGCTTCACAAACTGCACCAAAAGCTTCACATTTGTCCAAGCAAAAACATTAATTACAGAGGGCAATGTTGTGCAAGGTAGTTTTAATTTAAAGGTACTTCCATTCTGTTTCAAGAGCCCATTTGACTAACAAATACGTTTTGTATTACACCACCTAAAAAGTGTAATTATCAGAAATGGGATTACAGGCGATTAAGACCATGATCTGACTCCTATGCAAATCTTTTGCCCGAGCAAGATGCCAATGAATCTGTCCCGTTCCTGAGCATTCTAAAAGACAGACCACGTGCATCAGAGTTTGCAGTGATTACTGCACACAGATTCTCCTCTTTCCTGTCAGGTGAAAATTCCTCATCCTGGATGCTTACACTCACGGGTGATACTTCTCGAGAATGCTCAGGCTTCAGTTTATGTCATCAATATTATAGTGGTTAACCTGCAGTCACTCTGTCTGATGGACCCAAACTACATGCCTCTGTAACTAGCTAGTAGATAATTCTCCATGGAAAAGCGTTTGCATCTAGCTGGCCACACAAAGGTGTTAGTTTTACCTCTGGTCTCAAACATACAGCGTTTTAAAATTCCACACGAACCGAGGAACCTGAAACCTCAAGGGAAACCTCCGTAAAATGTATATGGGTGTCTGTGCATCATGTGGCATTACACTGAGATTAAAATACACGAGGAATTCTACCTCACAAACTAAGAAAAACCTGGAAGGTTTGAACCGGACAAAGTACTCTAGATGTGGACTAATCAGTGCTAAGAACCCTCATAAATGAGTGTGCTGCAAGATTCCTCTTCCAGCAAAAGCAGCAAAGAAGCTGTGTGTTCTCAATCCAGCCCTTTTCACTCAGTATTTTGCTAGATGCCTTCTCCAATCAGCCCTTTGTGACTTCTGCACATTTTCCACTGCGCCCAGCTGCTCAATCTTTGCTGCTTGCACTTTTCAGATTCCTCCTCTAGCTGCTTGACTAATTAATTGACTAAAATTCTCCTGAATTCAACCTCTAAGCCCTTCAAACTCTTTTTCTAATCCTTCATTAGAGTCTTCTAATAACTGACGCTCCCTGAACAGCAAACTAGAGAAAGACATCATTAAAACCTGAGCTGAATTAGCCCCTCTGTAATGCCAGCAAGTGCAAAATACTACCTTTAAAAATATTAAAACACCTACATCCATATTAGAGAGATTAATCAGTGTCAAGGCACTGAGCAGGCAAGGAGCCGTTTCTCAAGTACACATCTTGTCATTTTCTATAGGGGGTTTTAGCTTTCTCTGCAAACTGAACCCAGGAGTTGCTCCGCTTTACAGGGCGGCATTTCATGCAGTACAACACACACAGAGCGAGTATGAACTCCAGCAGCCCAAATGACATTACATACCTTCATTACATTGGAGCAAGCAACACCATGAGCCAAGAGACCATCAGCACTGCTGATACAAAGACTGCTCTGACAAATTCACCACTTAATTGCTTCCTTTAACTAAATGAACCATCCAGGCTCTCAGAACTATTTCAGTGATCTGAGCCTTCAGGGGCTCTACCCTCAAGCAATCGTACAGCGTGACTGCCCACATTACCTATGCAGCTGTTCTTTCTTTGATACAAGAAAATGTTTTCCTCTCCGATGCAAATTCACACACAGAGTGATGCTGTGACAGTTACAATTAACCTGCTTAGTTCTGAAGCTCTAAAAGCTATGTTAAGTATTTACAGATCAAGAAAGCGCCAACACAACAGACTAAATCTGCCAGGCCAAACTCTCCAGAGGGAGCTGCAGTACATACTTTTCTGTGGAATGTTAATTTCTTCCCAACTACAGCGACACAGCAGCCATTTTTTCAGGCTTTTATAAACCAGGCCTTCCAACAAACAGGAACTGGCAAGCCTTATCTTTCTGCACTATCAAATCAAGCAAGGAGAAACAGGCAGGAAACAAACATTTTAAATGAAATCAGAAATAACTACAGTTTTCAGAGCTCTTTCTAGAAAAGCTGCATTAGCTATGTTTGTTCTGCAAGAGCAAGGTTTGAGTGCCACTTACACACAGGTAACTAAGCCCAGCAGAGTACTTACCCAAGAAATCAAATGAGAAGGGGTCCCCACCAAAAAACTCCCTAAAGACATCTTCTGGGTTACGGAATGTAAATCCAAATTCATATTGATTATCGCGAGCATTTCCACCTGCAAGAAGCAGTTAAATCTCAGTAAGTTTTGTATCTGAGCAAGCAAATTCAGGCCTACATGGTATTTGAGTAATTTTCAGAAACATAAACACGTTAGTAAAACATCTCTTTCCCTTTCCAGTATCACTCAAGTGAAGTACACACAGTAATTCTGTAATTAAATCTCTTCTCTCCGTTTCCAGGTATCAGTAATACTTTTCACAACAACTGAAAAAGAGCTAACAAGAACTGTAATTTGCATTTCCAAAAGATTACATCCTGGGCCTTTGTGCAGGCACCTGCACATTCCTTTCTGAGAAAGCTCTACAAAACAGCGTTCCATCAGAAGAGAGAAAGAGAAGAACTGCTGGTTGTCAACGTACCTCCACCTCCATTTATTAAGCCTTCTTTTCCATATCTGTCATAGATGTCACGCTTTTTAACTGCAAGAAGAAGTGGAACATCATGTCAGTACAGTACACAGGCACAGCGTCCCTGGAAAAACTGAAAACCACTCGACATCACAAAGCTACTTTGAGCAGTTTGTGCAAATGACTGCAAAATCCCTCACATTCACTGGAACCTCGTTTAGTTTAACACAGAGGCATGAAGTGATGTTAAAAAATGCCACTTAAGGACTCAGCTCTACGCTATTATGTAAGATCAGACTGCCCTGCTGGTGCTGGAAGGGAACCCAAAGAGCTTAGAGAAGCACATAGCTGCTTTTGCTTGCACTCACATGGAACCATCAGCCAAGCTCCAGTCAGGGCATCTGATTTTAGACTCCTGATGTTAACATGCTATTCCCACTGGAATCATTTCAGTGAAAGACGTTTTTGAAATTTAAACAGCAACACCAAAACAATCTCTAAATACCTCAAGGAGCTGCTGAAAAGCACCACACTTGACACTAGCAGGAATTAAAACATTGTTTACTGGCCAGGGACTCCAAGTAATGGAAACTCAGAATGGGCTCACACACATGCACCCAGCAAGGCCTGGTACCTGGCCCATACTGCCTTTCCAGAAAGCAATGTGGAAAGGCAGGAGGTTAACTACCCACCAGTGTGGAAGACCAAAGCAGTCAGGCAAACTGTCAGGAGCAGGAAGCAGCAAGGAAGATGTGAGGGTTCACAAAGCCTGAAGCTCAGCTTGAAAAACATAAGACTCTTGAGAGCACGAGGGGAGCGTGTTCTATGATCACCCCATTTCAGAATTCTCTGCTTATGTAACCCCTGACAGAACTATTCTGCTGCCAAAAATCTGTCTTCATTCAAGCCTGTAATAGTGTCAGAAAATTTCATTAAGTCTGCAGAACAGCTGACTGCCTCTCAAGCATGGAGCTCAGGATTCAGACGCCCCTGCTGCACAAACAACTGTGAAGACAGCAGTAACTGAGGATCTGGGCTACATCCAAACCCAGGCAGCCTTTTTAGAAGATGTTCTAAAATTCTAGCAGTGTGCTGTTTCTGAAGAACGTAGTGATCTGCGTAACAACCAGACCACAACCCTATTTTTATCTTGCTCAAGAAGAACCTGCCTAAGAAGGTTACCACCAGGCTAGAGACAAGTACATAACCAAGTGCCCACAAGTAAAGTTTTGCTTCTCCCATGTCAATTACACATCCGAACCAGGCAAAGAAATAGGGGGCACAAGGCTGCAGCTTGACAAACCAGGCCAAATCCTGAAAGTTAATCTAGATGCTAGTGTTTTAAATATAGCTTTCCCATGCTCGCTGGTCTCAGGTGAAATCAAGGACACTTCAGAAATAGCACAGAGACAGCTGCAGTCAATTAGAGGGGAAAATAATCAAAGTAGCTTAAATCACTCTGTTATGATTCAGACTGGTTTGGCCAGAACAACAGCAAAAAATTAAGGACAGTTCTTAAGCAAGAAGGCATGGGTGAATTACAAGCTGAATGCCTGCACCACGTGGGTCAAGCAACTGTTTCACAGTAGTTCAAAATCAACACTCCACAGTATCACAGTCTGCTGCACGTATGAAATTCACCCCAAACTAGTCCAACCCTTCAGCCAGGTTCACAGAATGACTGGGCTTTGCTAAGTCTAGGTTACAGCTAAAAGAACTCCAAGCACTATAGCCCAGCAGCAGATGTTTCAGTTTGTCTAGCCTGACTTTTATTGGTTAAACACAGTTAATTCCCCTGTGCTGATGGCTTTGCCTCCCAAGACAAAACAAACGTTGGCACTCACAGCTATTTCTTCAGATGTTTCTGGAAAGAGCCAGGTGAATGTGGGATTTCAATTTATGAAAGGAAACTTGGTTTGGCTGCCCTGGGGTTTTTGTGTCAAAGTCTCCTTACTCAGCCTTATCTGCAAGCCTTGTCTCCTCTCCTCTCTTTTGGAATGGAACTAGCTGAGCTGGATGCCAAACCAAAGCCACAATACCCAGCTGAAGCACCACACACCAGGACAGTCACTTTGATACCCAGAGCAGAGCCCTGCAGCTCGAGAGCTCGTGTGCAATACCTACCATCAGACAAAACTTCATAGGCCTCAGCTACTTGTTTAAATTGCCGCTCTGCCTCTTCTTTGTTGTCTGGATTCTTGTCAGGGTGCCACTTTAACGCCAATTTGCGGTACCTAAACAGGAAGGAAACACAGGATACACTTCACCCTGAAACGAAGGAATATGCTGTGCAGACGAACACCCAATGTTTCAAACAAGCTGTCAGGGATTAACAATTTAGAAACTGTTTGGATCCTGTGTCTAGACCTGCACCAGCAGATTCTGCAGGGACACAGCCAGCCACCTACTCAGATTTACTTAAAAAGGGTGTGGGGGTTAATCCTGGGCACTTCTGATCATCAGCATCTGGTTGGTCTAAACAAAACATTCCACAGCGTTTCTGCTATGGGCTTCTCCTTAGGGCGCCACATATTACTCAATACTGAACCAACCATGGGGAGCACCAGGAGTCCTCTTTTGGTACAAAGATGATAAAGCCCCAAGAGCATCCTGATACCAAACTGTGGCAGCACCCTATTATCAGTGGCTCTTTTGACTGCTAAAGCAGCACCTGAGTCCCAACCTCAAATGAAGTGTTTTAGGCAAAGTGCTGGTAACTAGAGCAGAGTCCTGGTTTCCAGCAGGACTGAGTTCAGTAACTCAACAGTGCTGTGTTTTGGATTTAGTGAGAGAATGCTGTTAACACACTCATGTTTTAGCTGTTGCTAAGCAGTGCCTACTCTTAGTTAAGGGTTTTTCAGTGTCCCTGCTAGCAACAAGGTACACAAGAAGCTGGGAGGAAGCTCTAGCATGCTACAGAAATGTTTGCTCCCAACTGCTGGTTGAACAGTAAACAGTAACTTTGGGAAATGCCACAACAGCCGTCTTAACACATAAACAACACAACAAAACAAGCAACTGTACTCCCTTCTTACAAACACTCCTAATTTAAACAGTAAGGGGGGTTTTAAGTGAACAGATGTTCAGCCCATGACCAGAAAGAGCTGATACCCATACCAGCAGCATGCCACACACTAGTTACAAACTCTGAAAAAGCACCTCTGCAAATGGAGGGGGAGCCAGGCTACCGCAACCTGATCACAGGAGATGGGACTGTGACCACCTGTACCACACCACGTGTGAGGCATGCTTGCAGAGAAACATGTCACAGTGACCAAACACCAGTGACTGACAGCACTGGCACATTAGCAGCACTCACCGTCCCCTTCCCAGTATCATAAAAGCAAAAGACACTTTTTCTTCAGTACACCGAGTATTTCTCTGTGAGCAAAGGTCTCACCTCAGGTGACTACTGCTCATCCTAGTAGCGACAAAGTGCAGATCCATAACCGTGGGATGACAGTCGTTCCCTAAAATACACAGCCATACCTGCCAATGATACTCACGCTTTTTTAATATCTTCTGCCGAGGCCTGCTTTTGCACTCCCAGAACTTCATAGTACCCCACCATGTTTCAGCAGTTCTCTTCTTAACAACAGCTCTGTCTTTCAAGTCCTGTAACAATGAGAACCTGTAAATGAAACTTGTCCAGCAGCATTACATCACAAAAGGCAGGTAGGCGCCCAGTATCTTCCAGTACCCAATCTGATCTGAGGGAGCTGCTGGCTTTTAGAACACCCATGTTCCAACTGTTCCAACCCCCAACATAAGAACACTGTATTTTAGGCTGACAGGTCAATTTACTTTGATTTTTGCTTATGTTCTTCAATCCCAATGAAACACAGTGCACAGAGACATAGGTGAACAGCAGATTCCCGAAACCAATTAGAGCAAAAAGCTAAACTTGATCAGTCTCTTAGACTGTACAGTATGACACCACTGTGATATTACAGAGTAACCCTCAACTCAAAAGAAATCATGCACCATGTTCATTCTGCGTCAGCTCTGACACCTCCCTCATATCTGAGGCACATATAAGCATGAACAAAAGGCTTCATTTTCCACACCTACCATTCAGAACACTGCTTCCACCAAGATAATCTCTTCTGTATGTGCAGGTCATAGGAATCTGAAATTCCACCCACAGTTTCCAGTCAGTCTTTCCACGTAGCCAAAGCTACTGAACTCTTATCTACTCCCTTATGCCTTGCCAGCTGCTCAAGCCAAAAGATTAACCAACTCACACACAGAGGCACCTTGTTTCTTCGTGTGAGAGAGTCAAGTTTTCACAAGAGTCCTAAGAAACCTATGAGCTACAAGAAAAAGCATTTGCCCTACACAAATACTGTCAGCCTCTTTTCATATTAGAGACCAGTTACAAGGAACAACTGTAGTTACCATTCCATCAACTACATCGCCATGAAGATAACAGAATCTAAAATTTTCAATAACATTTAATCTCTTCATGCAAAGTCTTCTCCCCTCTACCGTAACAAATCTCCACTATTGCAAAACTTCTGCCTTTCCATCCCAGCACTGCTGCTGGCTCAGCTGCTATGAACTACCAACTCACAGCAGGCGAAGTCACTCAACCCCCAGAGCAACCCAAGAGTCATGGTTTCTTAGGCTGTGCATCAAGAACAAGAATTCTGTAATGTTTTCTCCCCTCAAATCACTCAACGCTTTTCATTTCATCCCAGACAGTCTCAATTTCAGGTTCCTTCACAGAAACGCTGACAGAATCAAGCATGATGCAGCCCAGTGAAACAGTCTGCAATTAATGCACTGCACTGGCATTTCATGCATCTTTCAACATCCTGGGACGTAAACACCAGAGACTGCCTTTTAAAATAAATGGGTACATCTGCAGAATGTGTGGCTGTTGCAGGTTAAAGCTTAATGAACATTCATTAGGGATGTGGTTACATATGCATTTCCTCAAACAGCAGCGCTAGTTTAAGATACCCTGCCATGCCACCTCTCTCCTCCAAACCACTCACAGAAGCAAACGTACTGGAGGAGCTACATGTTTTTAAAACTCTGGTGGTTTCAGCAACCTAGCTAACCACCCAGTCCCATAAATGCTCATAGAATTAAAGCTCAGCAGGTAAACAGACCTCCAATTTACTCTGCCCTTTGAAAAAAACTCCAACTGAAATAAACAGTAAGGATAATCCTCACCAAGAGGAGTTGGGAGACGTGCATTAATAACACCGACACAGTAATGGCAGGGTTCCACATGCAAACACACATCATCAAAAACACCCCAGAATATCAGCTATCAACCAGCCGCGCTAGTTTTGCTGTTTCCCAAACAGTGCTCAGCAGAACATCTCTACGGATACAGAGGTGAGAAGCAAGGCTAGCGCAGGTCAAGTGTGTTATCAAAACCTGCTGCCAATCCTTACCAGATGGAACATACACTTTACAGAAAGAAATCAAGCGGCCGGGGGACCATTGAGCTAACAGCAGGAAGCCAAAACACCTAAGAGCACATACCACACTGCTAAGTGACTCCTCTGTTTCTACTGCTCCAGTATCTGCATCAGCAGTCCTCTCAATTCAGGCAGATGTCTTCAGTGGAGAACCCCAGATGTTAGCATATAGCTGGAATAAGCAGTCCTTCTCGGAGAGCTTTTTGTACACCGACAGCCACACTGATCTCAACATACATGCAAACGTTTTTGCTGTTTAACAAATAAGCTGCGGCAGTGGAAGGTCAGATCCACGACACGCACCAGTGTACCCCGAATGACAGAAGCATGAGGTGAGGACAAAAAAAATGAATACTAACACTGTGTGTATGGCCAGCTCTTCACAGACCATCCTGACCCTAAAGAGCATCTCCTCCAAGAACTGAGGCACTTGTTTCCAATGCCTGTCTGGCGACTGCATGTAGCATCTATTATGCTTTCCACTAACATAAAGCTGGGATTTAAGAAAAGCCAGCAGCTCTCTAAAGAAAACAAACTGTTTATATTCTCCTCCTTTTAATCAGTCTTTCGGGTGATGGAGTTCATCTCCAATTAATCATCACTGCTGTCTGCTAGTTGCCATGAAGCATACACTGCTGTGCCATCATTTTAGGTGTCATGGGAACTTTTTCCTTGTGTGCAATGAGGTTCTAGCAGTACTCACGCTAAGAGTTATCTGCAAAACATGGAATCCCATGAAACACCTACAACTAACGTCCGCTCCATTAAGATATCTGTGTTTTAGCTCAGCATCCAGTAAGGGAAAACACCAAACTAAGAGACCAGCCAACAGCAAAAACTCACCACGCACAGGCTAGAGAAGACCTCAATGTTTAAAATACTCAATGTTTAAAAAACAGCCAACAATTTAAACAGAAAATACTAGTTCTGAGGCTGAGAGGAATCTGTGTGGTCAAAAAGCCCATGTGTTTCCAAGCAAACCACACACCTTCCTGCAAAATGAAACGCAGCAACACCCAACTGTCTCAACCGAACTGGTATGACCACAGGACTTCTCCCAACCCCAAATCCATCAAATAATGTGTCTACAAACACAAGAGCAAGGCTCATTAGCCAGGCACTCAAGAGGCTTTTTTCCAAAGCCACAAGGAAGCCAGCTCACATTAGCTAATCTCTCAAGTCCAACCACAGGCAAATCCTCAAAGCCTCCAAAGAAGAATCAAGAAAAGAACTCCAGATGAAAGGAGTTGTTTCATGGCCTTCACTTTTAGTAGAATTTTGCCTGGAAAAAGTCAGCTTTACTTGTGCTCACAACTGAACCACGACAGAGGATGTGATCTACTGCTAGAACTCCTCCTTCACGGCAGGAACAAATCAAGCACCCAAATGCTCAGATGAAGCAGAAGTTCCCATAGCTTACAGACACCTCAGTCATCACAGAAGTCAGCTTTGTTCTGGCCTAGCAAGAAGCCCTGAATGCTCATACTGACTCGAGGCACCTGACAGGAGCTCAGGGCCAGCCCTCAGGCTCCTGTCTTACAGCACTGCCTGATCGTTTCAGAGTCATCCTGACACATGGCTCAAACCCTCTGTAAAGCACAGTTCTCAGGAATTACACAAAACAGGTCTGCACAGAGCTACAAACACCAGGTGCCAATGAAAGAAACAGAAAAGTCATCAGATGCACAACCTGAGGGGTGACACAGCAGCACCCCTAACTAAATAAGGAAGGGAGGCATCCAGCAAGAAATTCTTAACTCAGTCAGGAGGGAATGCAGACAGCAAGGGGCATGCGACCTTTGCAGTCAGCACAGTCAGAAAAGTTTGCTATTTCTGTCCACGAAGCAGCGGGGCAGCACAGACAGTCCTGAAAGACGCCACAACAGCTGGAGCCAGTGACTGGTGCGGTCACCTGGGCAGAAGGAGATGAAGTTACAAACCCCTGATTCACTCAGCTCAGGGGAGCAGGCGGTCACCGACATCCTGTGCAAGCGGCACAGGCGTCCAGTTCCTAGTACCTGCTTTCCACGAACGTATCTAAAGAATCACATCCTGCAAGCAAGACAGGACGAATAAACACTCTCTGAATCCCAGCCGGGTGTGAGCTTGCATGTGACCCACTCAGCAGCGGCTGAGCAGTTCAGAGACATGCCTGCTATGCTAACAGATGATGCGCACACTTGAGCATCCTGCGGAATGCCAACCTGTGATTAAATAAAGCAAGATATTTCATGTGCCGGGAGCTTTCTTAGAAAACAGTACAGCAGCTGGACCCGATGAAACGTCACACTCATTCCAAGGACCAACGAGACTACAGCAGCATTAATACTGCTGTGGATCCAGAGCCAAGCAAGACACGTATACTTCAAGGTCTTCTAGTACTTCATGTGATTTTTAGACAGCTAAGACACCCTCACGAATCTACAGACCAAGACTTAAAGCTACCAACCTCAGAGGAATCAAACACAATCTATGAATTGGAATTCTCCAGGTTACTTGTCTGAAAGAAGGGTAAATAAAGCTCAACCACCGAGCAGGAACTGTCTGCCAAGGCTTCCAAGACATGTTTGTACCAGTAGCTCAAGACCTCACTGGCTTGAAGAGGTCATCGCCCTTAACATTTAGGTACTGGTTACAGAAACTCCTTCTGGTGTCCTCCTACACCCCAACCAACCTCAAACCACAGCTCTTCAGAGCTCAACACCACAGGAAACAATCAAAAAGGCACTTTACCTGCTACAACACAGGATGGCCTACAATTCCCAAACCCAGGCCAAATCCCAAACAACATTACCAGAATGCTGTCAGCTCTAGCGATAGCATGTGCGATGTGCCATACTCAGCTGAGCTGAGGCCATGAGAAGCAGGAGCCCATCGAACAAAAAAATCCCACACTGCTACCAGAAAAATCTTCCTAAGGGCAAGTTTAAAACTGTTAAGGAACCTAAGTGACTTTTATTCTGGTGAGTCCATTAATACAGAGCAAAACAGCCTGGATAAAGCTTGTGATTCATTAATACACCTAAACAGCACCACCTCTTCTTCCAGCTGGCACACACAGCGCGGCACAGACCACAGCACCTTACAAACCTCAGAGGTCCTACTTACCTACACTTAGAAAGGATGACGGTTTCACTGCACTGTCTCCTGACACTTACTGCTCTATGCAAATCTACTATAGAAGTCAAGTTAATAAAATGCACTTAAATAGCAATGTTTATACTCACTATGTTAATATTACCACAGCATCCTCATGAGATCAATCTAATGAAATGAACATTCCAAAAAGCTTACTTTAATCTCATGTTTACACCAAACATCCTGTTTCTATGTTGAAGGGGGCTTGAATGCATTGACTGTCACAGGAGAGGATCCAGGTCACACAGGGGGAAAGGCAGCTAGGCTGCCTGCTTTCCCTTGTAGTTCAAGTTCTATTTTGAAACAAACAGCAGCACCAAAACCCCAGAACAGCCACAACAAAGAGCAGCACTTGCACAGGGCTCCCTCACCCCTTCTGGTAAGAAGTTGAGAAGAACCTTTCTCCACCCCTCCTCTCCCAAGACTAAGACTGTGACAAGAACTGTAGGACTGTCATGTCTGTATTACTGCTGGCGCTTAGAAAGCCTGAAGAGGGCAGCTAGTAAGAAGCCATTTAAAAAACAAACATTAAAAACCAAAAAGGAAACCAAAATTCATCAAACATCTCTATCTGTGAAAGAGATGGAAACCAGCTCTCAGAAACTAGACAAAGTAGAGCGGTGACCAGCCAGCCCTTGCATGCCTGGCTGGACACTCCACTGCTTATCTTTACCTACCAACAAGCCTCAAATCAAAGAGTAACATGTTCATGATCTCTCCTTACAGCAAAGGAGTTTTCTTCCAAACCAGACCCACCCAGGTGTCCAACCTTGGCCCCCTGTGTCACACTAACTCACACACTGGCCATCCCCTGAAACTGCACATAAAAGGATGTTTTGTACTAAGCAAAAACAGTCCTGATTGGGAAAAAACACATCATCTCTGTTTCATTAAGCAATCAGAAACAGTGAAAGCCTCTGCTGGCAAAGACCAGGTCCAGGAAGTTTCAGCCATGGAGCCACAGGCAAACAGATGACCCCTCACAGAGAAGAAAACAGTCTGAAGTTCACACACGCTCCCCTTGGAGCATCTTTTGGAGTAATGAACATGTTACTGAGGCCAACCAGTAACACACAGCTACCCTAAAGGAAAGGCCAACAGGTTCTTCAGGACAACCATGGTAGGCTGTCTCAGAGTCAGACTACGTTTGAACACAGGCTCTATTTTCATCACAAGAATTGAAGTTTTAACGAGAACTGCCTGCAACGTTTGAGTGTGTGAGTTGGGCTCCAGGCTTGTATGAACTTAAGACCCTTTTCAGGTTGCGAGGCCTCACTGCTATCAGTAGGATTTCAGAACTTACTCAGCTCAAATAGAAAAATAAATAAATGAAACCTACAGCTTAGGAACTGCGGCAGTGAAATCCATGGCATGAATTATTCCACCCCAGAATAATGTTTTTGGGAAGTCTGAAACTGTGGGAGCACCATTCAAAAGCAGTACTGCATTCAACAGCAAAGAAAATTAAATGCAACCCTACTGACATAACAAACTACAGCTTTCATTTAAAGCTGTCTTGAAACAATCATCATGCTAAGTTCCAACGTGTTTTGACAAAGCTAAGTAATTTCTCACCAATCTTTCCATTCCTTGACTAAACCAGGGCAAAGCTGCTGACAGAACCCGTTCTCAGGACACAGCTGCCAAGGTTTGGTATAAAGGCTAAAAACAGCACTTCCTGCCTAGGGAGCTGAAAACTAGATATTCCACCTCACACAACTATGCTGGAAATTAAAGTAATGAGTTCCCTTCACAACATCACGATAAGGCTAAGAAACAGTCCCCTCAAGTCTGGATGTCCAGTGTCTTGCCATGACGGAGAGGCCCATCCTCTGCAGGCAACAGCACAAGAGCAGAACTTGGCTGACACGGGTGGCTGCACTCTGTCTGTTCGACCTGCTGTGACAGTTCAGTCAATTCCCAGCTAGAACTGCAACACCCCTGGACTCACAGCAAAACGCAACCATCACCCTCATCCTGCATGACCTCTGTGCAGACCTAACGGCGCCAAAGCATTCAGCACCGAGTCCTGAAAACTTCAGAGTCCAAAGGTAAAGAGAAAAGACAACCATCTCAACCACCAGCTCAAACCCCAGGCTTGTCCCTTCTCTGCAGTCCCCACACAAGCAGGAACTCATATACCCTTGCTACTAAGGTGATTACTTAGCATTCATTTCTTCCTCCATGTACATTCCAAAACGTCTGATGGCTGAAAGGCTACAGCAGGTAATTCCTACATAAGTTAAAATAATGGTAAAACATTATCCCTCTGACTAAAATTCATGTGTTACACACAAGTGAAGGTTTGTAGGCTTTACCCCAACACCCAGCCAACATAAACCAGCAACCTCTATCAGTCTCAGAAAGACTGAGGGAAATGCCAGTGACAACAGCTGCTTTAATAAAAAGCTGCGGCAGCCAGACAGCACAAGCGCTAAAAAGACAAATCTGATGCAGACCAAGGGGAACCTTCCACAGTTTACAGAGCAATCATCATCACTGCAGTTTAAACAGCACCGCCAGTCAATTTATCAATCTCAGCTTCTCCCCCAATGCCCGAGATTACTTAGAAGGATGTAATCCTTCCATTCTGAACAGTCCTTGTGCTCTGCTGAAAAGGCATCGTGAGAGACAAGAGCAGGAAACTAAGTGAGCCCAGGACTGCGTGCGGGTTAGCAGCTCTGTGGTTTAAAGTTAAAAAAAAAAAAACAAGCAAGTAATTGCACTGATGAGATCTGTAAAAACATTTAAACATTTACTCACTGATGCCTCCAACCCTGGCTTGGACAGCACAATCTGAAGCAGAAAACTAAATGGCACTTAAACCACCAGGCTCTTGACCACCAGCTGAACGTAAAAACCCTCCTAACTAAAGCACAAGGATCTCCAAAGAGTAAACAGAAATTAAGGTCAGCGTGCAGCTGGAACTGCGACCTCAGAGGACCAGAGAAGCTGAGCCTAGTTTCCTCCCAGCGATTCCCTCTGGGTCAACACCTCGTTCTTACCACTTCTGGACACTTTACATCCTAAAAACTGGCAGCTTGACCACCGACTGGCTCTGCAAGGTCACCGGCTTGCCCACTCGCACATTAGCTTTGCTATACACTCAGGGTCTGTGATGCTGCTGTGCCCCAAACAAGCAGTTAATTATATCTAGAATTTAAACAATTGTTCTGAGTACTCGGAGTAATCGTTTCTAACGTCTTCATTAGACTGGCTCCAGCCTGCAGCACAGGCTTGCAGCAGCAAACCAGCACTCTGACAGTAAAACCGGCACACAACATAAAAAACGACACAAACAAGCTCACCAGCCATAGCAAACCTCATTGCCCAACTCGGGGCCCTCTCAGAAGTTCAATAAACTGAGACAAACAACGTTCCCCACCGGCCGGTGACCGCTTCCAGCTCAGCCTAGAACATGGCAAAGGCGAGCTCCAACACCCCCACATCTCTGAGGGATGAAACACTGCCTTCCCCCACAACGGCCCTTTCGGCTGAACCTACCCCGCGTTAACCCCACCTCGGACTACGGGGCGGGGAGCAGCTTTACGTTCCAGGCCGACCCAAGCAGGCCGCGAAGAAAAGGACTGCGACTAAAACGTCCGTTCAACACCCTCCGGAACAAAGGGCGAGCAGAGGCTCCCCCTCACCTTTATGCACCAGAACCCACAGCGGCAGGAATGGGAACGGAGGGGGTTCTTTTTCCCAAGCCTTCTCTAGCGGCGGCAACACCAGGAGAGAGATCCGAGCTGAGCTCGCACAGCCCAGAGATCCTAAGCCGAGTTTCGGAATAAGCCCGAGACGCCGCTGCGACGG
>VZRI01013404.1:593824-643856 GCA_013397515.1 Upupa epops
AACAACATAAGGCAACGCCACAGGCTCGGGGGGGGAGTGGCTAAAAAGCTGCTCAACACAGAGAGACCTGGAGGCACTGACTGATCATTAGCTATGTATGAGCCAGCAGTGAGCTCACTGGGCAATGGCATCCTGGCTCGGATCAGAAATAGTGCAGACAACAGGAGTAAGGAAACGATTGTCCCCCTGTACTCAGCTCTGGCGAGTCCATGCTCCGTTTTTGGCTCTTCAACACACGACAGACATTGGGGTGCTGGAGCAGAGGTGTCCAGAGAAGGGCAGTGAGGTTAGTGAAGGGGTTGGGGAACAGAGGGAACCACCTTCTTAAAGTGTAAATTACTACAGACAAGAGAACCTTGAATTTGCTATGAAGGATTTACGAGGAAGTTGGGAGGACACATACCTTAAACCCCAGAAGAGGTGGTCGAGAGCAGCTTGTGACAAACTTGAGTAGTTTGCGCTTGTCTTCATCAGTGAAGCTTTCCACAACTCTCCAGAAGATTTTAATTACAGGATGGTCTGCTGTGTAGCCACCTATAATGAGATTTAAATAATTTACAGGCACAATACTTCTATGTAAGAAATAAATTCTTCAGAGAACCTAGCATCAACCCTGGAAAGCCAGAGTAAGCTGACTTCCACGATCTATAGATCTCTGATTGCTGCTTACCGTTTCTCATTGGTTGCTTACTTACACGGCTACTACACCCATTAGTGCCTTAAAGGCAGTTCTCTTCACCAAATCCTATTGGTTTGTTTCAAATTGGTTTTATTTGGTTTAGTATTTACCTGGTAGCTTTGGACTGGTGCCTTTTTCTCCAAGAAAAAAGACTGGGGATGTTATTTAATGAATCAGCTACCTTTAGGTAACCTCAGATGTGAGGTGATAAATGTCATCACTAGTGTTTTATTACACTCATGGCAGATGCATGGAAAAGTGAAGTAAGACACCTTGCATTTCTCACAGGAATAAAAGATGAGCTCTCATCAGGCTGTCTGAGAAACAGTACCTACCCAAATGCGGTGGCAGATACAACTGTCCAAAAGGCACCTGCACTCCTGTTTTCAGGATGACTAGACACAATCGCTGACTAACATCCATTCACAGAGGGAATTATCAAGCTAGAAACCCGTACGTACACGTGCAGTAACCTGCACGCCTACACTTCCTAGCACCTATACAATTAGGTTACAGTTTTACCCTGTCTTCTGAAATTAAAGCCCATCGAGGCAGTCTGGCCACAGTTAACAGCCCAAGGTCAAGAAAATGACTGTAAACTCTATTTGAAAAGCGGGGATACAAGCAGGTCTCTCCACTCCCAAATCTACAGCAGTGCAGTTTCTCCTTAAGTGCAATACGCTTACCTGAATAGTTGGTGAAGGACTTAAGGTCATCCAAACTAATAGGAACCTGGGCACCAGAAATCAGAACCTAACAGTGAAGGAAAAGCGGCAGTTACACTGCAGGAAAAAGCGAGCACTTGTTTCCACTGAAAGCACCTGGTTCCCACAGGTTTACGCCCAAGTACCTGTATTTCCTGTTGATCAAACATTCGAAGCCATTCGAGATTGACAACGTTGGCCAGTCCCTGGCGGAAGGCGAGGCAGTGCTGCCGAATTTGTTTGTTCAGCCTGTAGTCTGCCACCAGATGGATGTATGCGATTCGGTTAGCGCTGGTAACGGGAATATCCTTTCCACCTGGCTTCAGCTCAACCACCTACAAACACAACAGTTTTCATCATCCTGGTACACTTCCTCTCTGCCTGCTGCCACCAGCCGCGGTGTTTTTTGGCTGCAAAACACTCAGAGATGCCTGTGTCTGGAGACTGCTAGCATACACCCAAGAACACTCATCTAAAAACTATGTGGACCAGTGATAAAGGCAGCGTTCTTCCTGCTTACTCTGACAGCACATCCCAAGACATCCAGTTGTTCGACCTGTACAACCCTCCAGCTCCCAGCAAAGCAAATGGTTTATTACCAGCAAAGCCAGAGCTAAGTTCACCACTACCACACGGGTGCAAAGTAGGTGAGTAGCCTGTGTAAGCACAGAGCTCACATGGCCGTTCAGTGACTGTGAACTCGGCAGGATCACAGGATGGGAGCAGCAGTGTCTGCTGGGTCGCGGTGAACATTCTGATGCAAGCCTAACCGGGAGCGGTAAGAATTCACCATTCCTACTGCTAAAAACACAACTCACGCACACTCTGTTATTTCCAAAAACCAAGCCTAAACCTTCTACTGAGCGGCTTAAATTCGTCCTTCAGTAGCCCAAGGTACCTCGGCGTGGAGGAACTCTGAATGCAAAGTCCCAAGCCCAAAGGTACTGAATCCCATGACGGTGTAAAACAGGACCAATGGCAGTTGTTACCAGACACCAAAGACTTTCACATACTCTTCACTGCATGAAGCTGATTGACTTGACTGGCAGCCCAGTTGTACGGGATCACTAGATTAGTAAGAAGGGGATTAAAAACAACTTGACAACTTAGACAGTCACCTTCTGCACCCTTCCACAAAGACTTTGCTTGCTTTTCTACAGTCTGGAGGCAGCAATTTTTCAGCTGTTTTAAGCACCTGCATCTCTGTGTGTGGTCACGATCACGTCTGTAGGACAGAGATCTAACCTGTGACTAGCTTACTTGGCACCACACTACCTGTGAGCAAGAGCTGTTCCAGCTGTGAGCTAGATGAAACATGAGAAGATTACAAGCGCAGTGCTTTGGAGCTTCCCGATTTTTACTTGACTCATGGCTTGCTAAGGGTATTTCATGGGAGCTGCTGCTCAATTCCCACTTAATTCCAAGACTCAGGAATGGTCTTTGAAGAAATCCTTTTCGAGAAGGCCGCCACACAATGTATTGTATCCTCTGACATTATCCACCTGCATTTTCATCCCACTGATTTTTGCCAGTAGATGGTGCAAGCTAACAACGTGGGTTACACAGGCCGGGCGGCAGCAGCGCTGCCTCAGACCATTACTGGTTTGGCAGAATGCAAACCAAAGGAGTGATTTTAACTCTGCTCGTGACCTACGTTACAAGCAGTCATCTGGTGTGCTGTGCAGGCAAGCATTCACACTCTGGAAGAATGTCCTCAAGATGCAGACAAAACACCCACACGGGGTAGAAGAGGCCCCTATTTGCAAAAATGTGCCTGAAAAGTTGCCTGCATTGTTTTGTCCTGTGGAGCAGACACTGCACCAGGCCTCTGCCTGGAGCTTAGAAACACACAGGGTTGTGTGCACCTAGTGCTTTCTTGGTATAAATGCCACTGTTAGTTCCTCCAGGTACAAACTAAAAACACCCCAGAGCAATCGACTTCCATTAAACTCCGAGTTCAGAACTCTGCCTCAGTCTGTAAAGCTGTGCATCCTGATTCCACTCATGGCTGTGGCTCAAGTGGACAGCGTAAAGGAGCACTGTGAGTTACTCTATCTACTGCTTTGAACATCAGCATAATAACGGAAGAAATACACCCCAAGCTCAGGTGGAGAGTGACTGGCATAATGCTTGCCAGGCAGAACCCCGGGATTTGGTTTTTCCACAATAGTAACAATAATCTGTCACTCCAAGTCAATCTGGAACATGGTCACAGGCAGAAAACAGCAAGTCTGCTGGCAGACAAACGTCATGGTAACTGCTGCTTACACAGCCCTGCCATGGCAGCTGCTTCCCAGACTGAGGAAATACTTGGAGAGCGGAGAGGGCAATATTTTAGGGAAGAATAGGGTACCTGTCACCTGGTTGTTCGTTTTTTGCGTGTCAAGACATAAGATACGCATCTGCAGCTCGATCTCAAGAAGCACTCCGAGTCACCAACTCTTACAGGCTTCTTTTTAGGACAGCTGAAAATACTTTCCCTTTTCTCTTGGACTCTGATGACTGTTGTTCACACCACCCCATTCTGTGCAAAAGCCAATAAAGATTTCCTTTCTTTCTCTGTCATCTGCCTTCCAGATGTTCAGGCAGCAGTTCCAGGTAGAAGACTGCAGCTGAAGGCCTAAGAACACACGGCTCTAAGTGCTGTAAATCTGCCTGAGAAGGATCAGCCTCAAATTAAGCATTTTCCTTCTGAAAACCCTCTGAGTTCATTCATCTAAGCCACCGCCTGTATCCCGGGGAAAGACGCTGTGAAGACAGAAACATTCAGAGCTTTCTCTCAGGTAATTTTAAAGGCAAGAAGTCGAGGTATTCTCAGGAACAGCAATGACATTCACATCTGGTCCAAAAGCCAAAGAAGGGATCCCATACAAGCTCCTCTCCTACACAACTGCAGACTGCTGCCGTGTGTATGAGAGTGATTCTCCATGGATTTGTGCTTCTGCACTGTGATTACAGAGGATTCTGGCTGTACTCATGTTCCTACCCAGGTAAACTTTGCAATCAGTGTCTGAGAAGACTTGCTGAAGTGCCCTATCTGAAGGAAGAGGAATGCATATGTGAACCTTCTTCTTCCCTTGTGGAGCCACAAAACTCACCTTCCTCACAGCTGGGGGCAGCTTGAAAAGTGAAACTTGTTTAATTTATTAACCTTGCAGTCACTTTTTATAACCATTTTAGCTACAAGACAAAGGAATAACAGAACCAATATACACAGCCACTTGACGGAACCTGTAACTATAGGCAGATGTGCCTGTGAGTCTTTTCTACTGGCCACCACTTTCTGCAGCAGACCCAACAGCTGGAACCCAGGCTGGTATCACCACACTGCATAGTTCTTTATCAGAGACTAGAGCTATCTGGGGTTGGAGGAGAAGTTTGATGGCATAGCTCTCCTCATTAGCACATCTAATGTGCTAATTATTAAGTACCTTTTTCAAGTTCTGGTGAATGCCCTGTGACAATAGTTTAATGGGATCTAAAAGCACATTACAGGATCGGAATCAATACACTGGTAATAGAGTTTCTACCTTTGACTACTGACAGAGGCAACAGAGCCACTTTTGAATGTGTCTTTCATTGCAGATAATGTTTCTGCGCCCCACCGCTGCGCGGACGCTGCCATGAGGAGAGCTATTTACAAGGGTAGATTTATGATGCGTTTATTGGGCACTAATTTATGAGACTCTAAAGTGGTTGTTTAGCTGAAAACTGGAGATAATGTAGCCTCAACATAAGGAGTGCAAATTAAGCTCTTTTCCCAAAATGAATTGGCCTTACCTTGACACACTTAATTAGCATGCAATGTCATACCCAGGCCAAACGTGAGGCTTATTCAGACTTCACTTCATTACCTTAAAAGTTACTTGTTGATTAAAACACCAAAGGTGGTGACAAGAACCAATTAGTCCTGCTGAACTATGGTAACACGCAGGCTCATTAAACGATGGTTAATGCTTCACAGGTACAGTGCTCTCTCTCCAAGTACAAACACCGTAAAGCAGCACCGCAATACCCGATGTAGCTTACACCTCACTTAGCTCTGCAGAAATTAACTATCCTATTTAGCTCCCTCTTAAAAGTCATGGCCAACCATTAAAAATCAAACCTCTCGTTAATGCCTTCCCTAGCCTCAGAGAGCATTACCAAACAAATGAGGCTTTCTGCTAACGCTGCACTTCTCCCGAGGTTTCGCTGCAGTAAGTAGAGCTGATGTCTAACTTGCATCTCCTTTCCTGTTATTTCTCAGCTTTTTGCTATGTGCTTCCACCTTTGCTGAGGTAGGCTCTAACCAGCACGGTTGATTGTTGAGGACATCCTGAGGAGATGTGTGAAGTCTGGAAACAAAAGCCTCTCCAGAAAACACTAGCTGCTTTTCCGTTTTCATTAGACTACTTTGGACTTACACTGGCTGTATCAACCAAACCTCTCTGTGAGAGCATTAAACGAACGGCTTCAGAGCACAAACAAGGCCACTTTTTACTCTCCCCAAGAACATCCACGCCACCGAGTGTAAGAACCGGGCCATATGCAGTACACAACTGTAAATCATCTGAACTGGCAGAGGAAGCATGACAGACAAGACTAACCCAGGGGGTTAGCTGTACTAGCACATAAAGGCATCCTTTTCAAGCTTAGTGACATTTATTTCCTGCTGTGAGCTTAAGTGATCTTTAGTACTCACAAAAGCCATAATCAACCACGCAACACAACTGCCTTAACAATTTATATTCGAGGGCCTGACTGCCCAGAACTAACTGCTTTACAGAAGCACCGAAAACCCGCTTCTCCCCTCTCATTCACCTGCTGCCGCAGCCTCTCAGAAAGACAGGCAAAAAATCCAAGTCTAACTTTGAAGCCCGGTTTTGAAAACTCCAGCTAAAGGAAACAGCGCTTCTCTCGATAAAGGCTCATTATTATTTAGTGTTTCAAACCAGTCTGACTGCAGCCCCAGGCCCTGTGTCTGCAGTTTACACAGCACCTCTCCCTTCTGCCGTCATCTGAAGTCTCCTGTTTAGTACTATCTTTGATAACAAGCTTTAAGAGTTGTTTCCTATCACTTACACATTACAACAGTGCAGGCGCAGGGGCAGTCATGATTCATCAGCCATAAGCAGACGGGGAAAAAGCAGAAGCCATTCTTACCTGTGCTTCCCCAAGGTCATTATTTACGACCGTGAAGTTTAGCCCAAGTTCTTCCACATCCCCTTCATAGCTCTTGAGAAAAAGCAAGTTCTTATACATTTCTGGATCCAATGAAGCTAAATGATGGATGTCAACGTCAGCACTTGTCCCCAGCAACTTTGAGAGGAAAAAGCTGGCAAATGGCAGCTCCACCAGCATGTTTTCATAAAGGGCCTGCAAAACAAATGCCAAAAGCATGTGACACTTTACTGCTGGGTGAGGAGGAATTCTGAAGTCTACTTCCTAACTATCTGGTAATTCCTTCTGGATGGGTTACCTGTATAGGATCTTCTGCTACAGCTAGAGCCCATTGTATGAACTGAAAAACACTCTTTCAAGTTTGAAGTAGGAATGTTCTAGTGACACGTCCAACTCCCAAATCTTACAAATGAACGATGTGGTGATTAAAAAAGTGAGGTCACTGCTTAACTGCCATCACTCTTCCCATCTGAAGTACGAGAGCAGGAAGGGCATCAATTGCACAGACTGACAAGAAAAGGCGAATTTTCAAAGGACAGTGTGCCTGCGTCAAGAATATCCTTCAAGAGAGTTAGTATCTCTACCTCTATCATCACCAGCATCATCACAAGCAACCAAAGTTTTCAGCAATGCACAAAACTGCAGCAACGTGACTCAGCTCACCAACGATGCAGCCACGTTTCAGCCTAAAGCGAAGCAACCTCGCACACCCTACCCCACACCATACGTAACAGCTTCTTGTTGACCAGAAGAAAAATTACTTATGGGAGCCCTCAAAAGAGGAGATGAGAAGGAAAGCTGACATCACCCAGAGAAAGCCAACACAAGTAAAGGAAACTCTAAGCCCGCTGCCCTTAGAAAGCACTCTTGAAACACGCTGTCTGTGCATGCCTTTTCCACCAAGCTGCTCATCTGCCACATCAGCATCTCTAACAGCTACAACCACACCTCTACAGTGTCATTAATGCCACTGCCATGCTGGTCAGAAAAGGCATCCTCAGCATCCCATGAGATGTGGAGAACATCACTGCTGAGCCACTTTCTAGTCTTCAAGAGCAGTGTTTTGGCAGAACGGAGTTCCTCCATAATCTGAGGACAGGCAACACAAGGAGCGAAGAAAGGGGAAAGGCTGAACAAATGTAGCTGTAATGGTTCAGTGATGTTCCAACAAAGACCCGAGGAACACAGTCCCTTACACTTCTGAAAGAACAGCTCTGCGGGGCGAGTTAGAGCTTGCAGAAGGAATTGAGAATAACGAGTTCAAAGCCAAAGGGTGCATTATATTTAGAGCTGTATGATTTATTCAAGGTGTAGAAGTCGAAATCCTCATTTGTATAGTTGACTTTAAAAGCAAACTGGAGGGATAAATCATTAATTTGCAATGTATAAGGTCAGTGTTTGCTGTTCCTGCATTAGTAACAATAAGGCCATTGTGATTCCTTAAATATATCAAAGCTACCCGAATTGAAAATAGAATTCCATCTATGACTCATAAAATGTAAATGTGGAGGTGTAATTTTTTACAGGAGGCAGGTTTGGGCCTTTAGAGCGGTTAATACACACGGCCTAATAAATGATAGCACTAAAAACTATGATCACATCAGCTAAATGGATTATAAATTAAATTTCCATAATGTATGCAACTGCAATACAAACGCAGACATAAATCAAGGTATTTTCTAAACACAGGTTAATTACACAAATTCAAAACCTGTCTACTTTTTATGCAAAATAATTCACTTAGCATTTTTCAAAGCGGCCTGAAGTCTTGGCCACCGGCAACACTTGCTCCTAGAAGCCTATCAATAACTGCCTGTCAGGAAATACAGCACTAGGTATAGTGAAGAAACTTGTACCTTATTTTTCAAGTGTCTGTCTTTTATGAGTGTTTATTGCTAGAAATTGTGCCAAAATGATTTGAAATAAAGAGGATTAATTAGAGTAGAAGCTTTTTAATATAAGTGAGTGCAGCTGCAATGCAATTAATGCAAATTGTGACGCTATCAGGAAAATAAATGTGAACAACATCACTGGCTATTTCTGTTTGCTGCCAAATAACTTCAGTAATTTACTACATTAAGAATCAATAAAAAAATAATGCATTTCAAATGCAACACCATTCATCTTCAGGTAGTTCCAAAGTGAACATTTATAACCATCTAAAAACTATAGAAACTATTTTTAAATCAACTAAACTGAGCAACTTGAGAGTAACTTTAATTACTCCTTCTTCTCTTAGCTAATTGACTGAAAAATTAAAAACGATGCCTTCGTGGGGGCAAGACCAACAGTCAAAGTCAGGCTGTCCTCATAACGTTTAATAAAAACCGTACTGGAACTGGAAATCAAATCCACTGAAGGCAACCCAGGGTTTGCTAAGAGGCGCATCACGCTGTCACAGCTCTAGCCCTGTGCACAGGTGCTGAGAAGTGCTGCTACCACTCAGCGCGACTACATAAACCGAGGCTTCATGGTTCAGTTCCATCCTACCTCCGTTTCTCAGTCAGCAAAACTGGATTGAACTACCTGCTGCTGCCGAGAGAAGTGAAACGCACCCATCCTTGCCCAAGTGATGGTCTGTTAACACCGCTTGCTGACTGAACTGGGGTGCCCGCAGAGAGGCTCTACAGCAGGTGGTACCCGAGCATTACAACGTGCTACATAGGGTTCAGCATTTGCGCGCGTGCTGTACTGTGCAGGGCTGGGGTTTGGCCTTAAGGGGGTGGACACAGCACACACGCTGTTTGAAGCTGGGTTTCCTTTCAGACTGGAGTCTGACCCAACTCACAGCTATGGCTGAAACTAGATAGTGACAGCTAGACCCCTGGTTTTAACCAGGTCACATCCGTGGCACAGGCAGTTGCCCGCCGAAGTTCAACCCGCTGGGTATTTTTATTTCTACAGGTACTCTAATGGCCAAAGCCTCAAACTCCTTCCCCTCTTTTCCCTCAACAGATCATCCTGAGCAGCTACAAATTACTGATGGCCGAGCTTAGTCTTCTGCCTGTTGAACTGGCCTTCTGCAGCACCAACACAGAAGCAGACAGGAGCCCGGCATCAGTGACTGCTAAAGGAATAGTAACCACCTCTTAAAGAGCTAATGAGCCGGCAGATTAATTAGCTGCATTAGGAAGCTGCACTATCAGAATACAGTTATAGATGTACTTGAGTACAATAGGAGGTCACACTCTCCCCACATAACAGTCACATTTTCCCTCCAATGCTGATGGAGAAACTGGTTTGCTTTTGGGTTAGTAAGAGACACTTCCCCTGCTTTACAGGGCAAGAGCAGTTAGGTCACACTGCAAGAAGTCATATTCAATAGAAGGAACTTCATACACTTCCCTCGCGCCCTCCCCATGTGTGAACACTGTGGGACACACCAGAGCGTAAGAACAAGCAAGGTAACAGAAAGCCTACTGTGGCTAACAGGCTTTGACTCCACACACTAAGAACACTGCCAGAAGCCCTCCTCTTTTAAATAATACTAGCCAGGCTGAGGCTTGAGTGGGCTTCAGTGCAGTTATTTCCCCCCTCAGCCCTCAAGACCCTTTCCATTTCACACATTTTACACAGTTCCTATTAACTGCTTAGTTAAACTGCTTAGCACTCTTCAGAAGTAATAGATCCTCCCAGCTGTACAGAGCCAGTAATGAAAGCGATAGGAAAACAGCAAAACCACTACAACTTCCTTTTGTCTAATTATAACCTAGAAATCTCTCACCACGCTCACAAAGCCTTGGAGGCCAGCAAAGCCTTTCCTACCTGAATGCAAAAGATTAAACTCCAAGATGCTTTAACATGCACTCCTATTTTCAAGCCTTTTTAAAGCTAGTATTCCATAGTTCAAAACAATTTCGAACAGCTATACCTAACCATGTGCTTTAAAAGTAAGCACAGCCTAACTGACGCTGTTCCTAATGCCAGTATGATGAAATAAACCATATACTCGGGAGTCACCATCCCTGGATGTGTTCAGAAGTCACACAGGTATGGTGCCCAAGGACAAGGCTCAGTGGCGGCCTTGGCATGTTTGGTTACAGGTTAGTCTTTTCCATCCTAATTCATTCTGAGTGAAGGACTAGAGGCACCTACCTCTGACTTTCACTATGAAATCCCAGTAAAGGCTCAATGGCTTTTTCTTCTCTCAAATTTAAACAAGACTTACAAGAACTGAAGATTAGATTTAGACATCTCCTCCTTATTTAAGTTCTAATCTTCTGAAAAGCAGAAACATTTACTATTACCTAACACAGCTCTGGACATCCTTCCAAGACAAACCTGTGTTTCCACAGCAGTGAAACTAGTCATTTTTAAGGCAATTCAAATGGAATAAAGTATTTCAGTAAACATTCCACACCTCACTGGCTGAAATGGATGTAGGTGTTACCAAGTGGGGAAAAAAGATCAGGCTACCATTACCACACACTCTAACTGTTTATTTATTCCCTGTCTAGGAACCTGATTTAGAGGCAATAAAATGCAATCAGTACACAAACCAGAAGCAGGAATCATCTGCTAATGGAACTTTTAATTGAGGAGTGACCACTGACATGAGGTAATTCTTTCAACGCAGAACTCCTTGCAGAGACCCCTGTGCACTTCATCACGGTAAACAATCACTAACGTATGCATTAAAGAAAATTTAAATACATGATGACCCAATAAATATCGTGATCCATCAATACACACTTTTCCTTCCTGGAGATTTAGAATTGAAATACCACCTTTCAGAAGTCTTTTAGTGCTAGACAGATATTTACAAGGTGAGTACTAACGTAGCTGCGTGTAATCCAAACATAATTGGTTATGTTCAGTGAACCAGTACACAAAGGAATTCTCAAGCTGAACAGCTGTGTCAGAAATAGATTTAGATGTAAACTCATCTACATTCATAAATCACAAAATCACTTCCATAAGGTATCCATTCTGTTCTTTGTGCGACCGTGTTTCTGCACTGTGAACATCCAACCAGAAGAGTATGCTGCTTCACCTGGTAAATCCCTGCCCAGATTCCATTCCAGATGATGCAGGATTTTCTGAGTCAAATTATCATTAGCCAACTTGCTCTTAAGCAACGTGCTGAGTCTACAGAATCGCGAGCAGGGTAGCTGGAATCAACAAACCAAAGAGTTTCTACAAATAGCCTCCTCTTTGCATCGCTACCTCCAAAACTGCCCTCCCAAGCTCTAACAGCATCAATAGTGGCTGCAGCACGAACCCATTAAGAGTGGACTAATTTACCCAAGCCTACGCAGAGCTAAATTAAATGAAGACTAAACAAAGGGAAAGGATAGCCTAAAGATCAGAAGAAAAAGCAAACACCACCCTTCAACAGTGACAGAAACAGAGGAAACACAACAACGCAATGCTACAGGACACAACACCCTACCAAACATTCCAGTACATGAAACCCAGCTCTTCTCACTGAAGACTTCTCTTGCTTTGCCCTCAACAAGCTTTGGGCACACGATGAGCGCTCAGTACAGTACTAGAAACATTTGCCTGAGGTTTTAGCTCCATATGCCATATGTGAAGTCTAGTAACTTTAAGAGTTTAGGATGTGATCCAGACTTTGCTGTGAAGGCTCCCAGGGATTCACCCCATTCTAGTTAAGGATTACTAAGAACTACTTCAGTTTTCTGCCAAACACATACTGTGGCCACTGTGAATCTTGGAACTGACCCTTCCAGCCACATTTCCTGTTTGGCACAACAGATGACCTGTCACGTCTCTACTCAAAGGTACAGTCAGCAACCACAACGCTCAGGCTCTGAGATGCAGGAAAGCAATCTCATCGTTAATGAATGGCCCTACTACTAGTGGAGTGATAAAATTATTACCCTTTTAAAGTTCAGTTTTACAAAGACATAGTACATGCTAGAGCTGGCAGGCTTATGTCAAAAAGAATTACAATAAATGCATTAATGTTACTCTAATCTTTGGAGGGACTTCCTGCCCCACTCAAACTAACGCCGAAGCTTCGGTAAATCCCAGTAAGAATTAAGCGCCCCGATGTCAAAGCGAAATGCCAAGAACGTCCTTTTCCACACTAGCTATCACACCCACAGCACTGAAGAAACGTGACCTGGAAATGGTGAAAGATGACTTTCGAGCCTGAGTTTAGGTCTGACCGTGATGAGGTTCAGGTTTTAATCCTGTGTCTGCTGCTGTTCTGCTGATCACTGCTCCTGTTGAAATGGTTAACCAGCTCTGCCCTCCTTCCACGTTTGCAGCAGAGCACTCAAGAAGGAGCACTGAGAAAATCCTCACTTTAGAGTCCCAGATGTTGCTTCTCAACTTTCCTTCTCTGCCTTTGTCGCTTGAAGCTGCAGCAGCCTGAGCCAAGTGCCCTACACTGCCAAAACTGGCAGGGATGTCTGTGCGTGGGAAGCTGCCTAGTGCTGCCAGAACTACTACACATGGAACGGAAGTTAAACCAAACCAGGTGCCTCCACACAATCCAGTCCAACCTGCTGAGCGTAAGGATCACAAGATCCCACCCACATCCCCATGAGTACATCGCACGGGACAAGGCTTCACCTCCTGCACAGGACAGCAGAAGACCTCTGTCTTAAAGTCTCCAACAGCCAGGGCACCCTCAACTCCCAAGGGTGAGACAGCTTGGGACTCAGAAAGTCACTGCCAGTGTGCAAAACTGGGAGGTTCATGTTTCACGCCCTGCTGCTGGTGGGAGACACCTAGCAGAGATGCCCAGGTACGCTCAGCTTTTCCTTTTGCAGTAAGCTCGGCTTTTCCTTTTAAGAAAAGACAATGCTGAAAAGGCATCAATGTTAAAATAATATTTACACTACCCAGGAAAGTCACTGAAGTGTGAGAAATGTAAACTCTGCAAGTGTTTGAGTAGCTGTTCTTTGAGCAAACTCATTTGGGCTTTTTTTAAGAAGGATTTCAGACAACACCAGCAATTATGGGGTCACAGGGAATTATTTCTACCAGACCTTTTGCTCATGCAGCAACTGAAACTTCACCACTAACTACACTACCACTACACACCACACTGCTACTACCTATACCAAACAGTCAGTCGTTGCCCTGAGGTTACAGCCACCTGAGAGACACCCCATTTGTAAGGGTAGGTTTTCAGTGTTCGGATGTTTCTCCTTCTGAACCGACCAGTTCACACCAAAGGTGTCAAGCTGTTAGAAACCTCCTTATGTGAAGAAAAACCCAGCTGGGTGCAACAAACCTGTGGTACTGCACATCGAACGCTGTTAGTATGAAATGGTTACCAAGAGACAGACTATAAATTATTATGTTTTAATGTATTTGTTTTCTGATAACACGGACACTTCCTACGTGAGCGCTTCTGGGGGCAGCACTCTTCACATCCTGGTTTCCACAAGTAAGAAATTGCTGTGGATGCCTCATTGCTTCCTTTGCATTCTATCTGCTTTGTTTACAAAAAGGCTTTTAATAACCCACTACTGCTCTCAAATAGTCCTGTGCAAAGCATAAAATGGGCAGGTTTTTGGAACTGGGTGAGTGAGTTTCCAATAACTTCACCAAGATCCCAATACCAGCAGGTTTTCAAGAGTAAGGTCGTGCCTTATCTTTCAGTTTAAATCAGCAGGTCTCTAAACACACTCCTAAAAGGGGGTCTGTGCAGCTGGGCAGGGCTAATTATTAAGTAACAGTGTCAGTTCTCACCCTATGCAAACACACTGCAGCTACGACAACAATTCATGCCTTCAGCAAGTTAAATAACAGACCCTTTGACTTCAGAAAGACTGAACTCGAGCTGCACTGGCAGCAGTCTAAGGCAGGCAGAGCACACTCCTCAGCTTCTGTCTTCCTGCTGCTATTCAAAATCCACCAAGAGCAGGCGACGCGTTAATTTCAACACAGGATCAACACAGAAACAGACACAGGCAGGCATCGCTCAGCTGGCACTCAGGATCTCTCAAATTCTGTGCACGTTCAACACTACAATGAACCAAAATCCAGGAAATGTGTGCAAATAATGTGTGGAGCCAACGTCTGAAAGTTCCTTCTCCCCAGTTCTAGAAGAATCGTTGCTGTTTTCCCATCTACCCCATCTAAAAAGAAAGAAAACCATTACTGAGTTATTTCACTGCCGTTACAGCTCTCTATCGCACAGCACCCACTTTACCTTTCCAAGCATTCTTCCAAGAAAGTAGTAATGCCGAGCGTAAGAGTCTCCAACGAGCATCTGTGCTGCAGGATTAGGGTACAGAAGACCCTCATTGGTGGTCTTAAAAAATCCCTGGTTAGGGTTAAATCCCGATTTAAGCAGCTCGTTCAGAAATTCTCTGAAAATCCCACCACCATCAATGCCAGCTTCATCGAGACCGTGTGCATTAAGCAGGTGAACACGAATGCGCTTTTTTAGGTCCGGTTCTGCAGAGAAAGGAGAGACACAAACTCAGCTCCAGCCGTCTGCTTGAGGCTCATTACACAACCATGAAATTATCGATGTATTGTTCGGATGACACCACACAGAACTACATTTAGAAACACAGCTACACCACCTCCATACAAAATACTGACCTAGTAAAATTAGCAACAAATCTATTCCTGGCTTCAATTTGTGAATATGCAGCACGTGAGGCTCGCTTCACACAGAAGGTCTAGCTCTAAGAGTCATCGGAAGATGAAACCGAAAGACATGAGGTAGGAGAAGAAAACAAATCAACAGAATGTTTGAAAGCGATCCAAGAACAACTTGAAAATTCTGTTTATATAAAATACTCCTGACTGTGCTGTTTGACTTCCTCCTGCCTGCAGGAACTGTCAACAGGCACTGTGCTCCCGCACAGGTGCTGACTGCTAAGCTCCAGCACTGAATAGCACTATCTGCAACTGAACATCCATGTTTCTGATAATGGTTGCTGTGTCACATCATTCCAGTGAGCAGGTGTGCTAGAGGTGGCTATGGTCCTGCTGCATACAAGTCTGCACACTTGAAGTACGTCCCTGTAACAGGACCTTTTTGCTCAGTTCACTGAAGGCTTCCAAACCTTTTATGCAAACTTCTGCTTTCCCACGTGCTACGAACACACACACTGCAGAGGCACAGCTGATTTCATGACAGAATCTCCAGCGTCTTGTAGGAAGCGTTCCTCCAGAACCAGCAAGTGCCTTTGTCTCTCATCAACAAATGCATCAACCTCTACTGTTTACTTTCCATTTCACATCAAGCTCTTTCTAAAAATTACCTACTTCTTCATTCAAGGGAAATGCTGTCCTGAGCAAGAACTCTCCTAACTGCAAATAAAGGATGGCTGTTCCTCACCACAGGTGCTGCAGCAGGTCCACTCCTCACTGTTCACAGAGAACACAACACTGCCAAGTGTCTCAAGCCCACCGCATCACCCTTACCAGCTACACTGTACCCAGCAAAGCCCTTTGTTGGCACAGAAGTAGGGCTGACCTAAGGAAAGATGTGTGAACGACCAGCAGACTGCAGTAATCATAGAGACAGTGGATGGGAATCACCCGACATAAAAATGCAGGGACTTAATTTTGTAAGAACTTCTACACCTCAGAACTGATAATACTTCCTACTCAAGTAAGTATGTGAATACATTACAAGAACGGTTCAATGCTACAAACAAGCTGCCAGTTAACTGTCAACCTACCGTTTTCAGGAGAAAGTTTATCATAAGCATCTTCATAAATATAATTTCTTCTAATCGTGACATTAATTCCATCCAAAAACGGCCCGTCTCCCTGCACTTCTTGTTTATCGGCGTAGATCAGTCTTTGAAAAATCTGTTCAAGGGAGCAAACACAGAAATGGTGTTACTGCACACACTGAACGAATCCCTGAGAGCTGGTTATTCACTATTAATACTGTCCTTTGAGTTGCTTCTGGGCACTCGCTTTCAAGTGATTTGCCTTCTCCCTCGCTGAGCCAAGTCCCAGACAAGGGAAGGAGAAGGGACAGACATGCAAAAAACCTTTCATGCTAAGATAGCATCGTCGGTTCTTTCTACATAGAGTGGCACATCTACAGGGACTGTGTCAGGGATTCCAGTTTCCCCACCTTTCAGAGTTATAGAATCATTAAGGATGGGAAGGGACTTCAAAAATCATCCAGTCCAATCCCCTGCCACAGCAGGATCACCCAGACCCAGTCACACAGGAACACAGCCAGGTGGGTCTGGAACGTCTCCAGAGAAGGAGACTCCACAGCCCCCCTGGGCAGCCTGGTCCAGTGCTCCGGGACCCTCCCTGGGAAGAAGGTCCTGCTGAGATTGAGAGGGAACCTCCTCTGTTCCAGCTGGCACCCAGTGCCCCTCATTGCTCTACACTGGACACCCTCCAGCAGCTCTGTGTCCTTCTGGAACTGAGGGACACAATACTCCAGATGCAGCTTCACTAGTGCAGAGTAATAGGGAGAAGAACCTCCCTTGATCTGCTAACCATCCGCCTTCAATGTTATTTTCCCATCCATCACCTCACTCTGAGTAAACTCAGAGTAAATCCACCCACTGCACACAAGTCCCCAGTCTTGCCCGGCCTCACAATCTGTTCATTACACAAACACACACACAACTAGTCAGTGCTCTAGCTACCACAAGAGGGTGTAACCATACAGATCAATCCCTGAATCAGGATTCCAACATAGAACAAAGTGACAACTGCTCTCATATACCTTGGAGTACATGCTTCTAATCTGAGTGCAGTTGTTATTGAGGGTAATATACCAGTCTTTAATTTGAATGTTCCTTTGCTGTGAGTACTGAAGAAAACCACTATGGCCTGTCATACGCTCCGGTAGGCAAACAACCCAGTACATACTCAGCTGACTGCTCCTGTTACACTGAAAACAAAAATAATGCAAACCAGTCACAGATGAAATTAGAAATCAGGTACCTTGACTCTTTCTTCAAAAGGAACTACAAAAGGCAGCTCTGTCAGAATTGCAAGCTGTCGTTCTTCGGATACAGAAAGAGGTGCTGGATCCAAACCCACTTCAAACAGAAATAAAATTGATAAACATCTGGACAGAACGCTTTTTAAAATGGTTTATCTTGCATCAAGGAACTAAATGTGTACAAAAATACATACATCCACAGTCACCCTTCTTTACACACTAGTTTCTACAGACAAACTGAAGCGTAAGGAGTGAAAAGACACCCAAAGCATTCACACAAATAAGCACTACTGTATTCCTGACCTTGTTCAGAAGACAATCAAGTTATTTTGTTGTTAACACTTTAATCTTTAACAAAAAACAACACGAAAGATGTTGTTACGAAGTTGTAAGTAATGAGGGTTTTCAATGCAACAACACACAACACTCCCATCCCAATGGTCTAAACAATGTAAAGGTATCTTTGAACTACATCAGCTACTTTCAAACAAACGTTTTTAGGCCTAAAACCCAGGAGTTAAACCAAATCTAACAAAAGCATAACAAGGGTAATATTTAATTCAACGGGTTTTCTCACCCAACAGCAAAATCACAGTGATTGCATAAATCCCAGTCACTACAGAAATGGTGAAGAGAACACTAAAAACTCATATAATGTGGTTTTGAAACCCCCATACAATTACAATAGAATTCAAGAAGCTACAGCAACAGATACTCAGTCACATGTAGATCCTACACTAGCAGGGGCTCCTTGAACCTTCTTGTAACCACAGAGGATGGTCTCAGGAAACTGCTCAATTTTGGTTGATACACAGTACAAGTGACAGCCCTGCTTTAGCTTCACGGGGAGAAACTCAGTTGTTGAGCATCTCTCTGACTCTAACTAAACCACCTGCAGCAAAAGCACGCACTGCCGCTTACTGGCTTGACACTGCAATCCAACATCCACCTAGGTTCAGTCTCCAGAGCAGACAAAACCCTGAAATGCTTAGTTGTTTCATTTTCATGTTGAATAACTCACCCACTGAGAAGTGACTCCAAAGCCTAGACTATCTGTAGAACATGCTATGAAACCAATGAAACTGCTTCCGTTAATACCCAGAGGGAAGTTGAGGATGACAGTGTCACGGGCTTCCCTATGGCCCCTGCCTGGGGTGAGGAGCAGCGTACTGTCCTTCTGCAGCTGAACAGCACTACCCTATTGGTTCGGGGGTTTTTAACTTTCTGTTCCTCAAAGCACGTTAAGTAGGGCTATTTTAAGCACCAATTTATTCTGATGTGACCCAAGACATCAGGTTGGAATTTGACAGAAGGCTTACCTGTGATTACCCTTCAGTAAACACTTTTAATTAAAGTCAATGCAGGCAGCCTGTTCAGCTGTGAAAAGCATTTAAAATAAAACCTGCATGTACAGCAAAGGTAAACCACACATGACTTCCACAGCTCAATTCTTCCAGTCAATTAGTCAATTGTATCTGCATTTCTCCATCACAGCTTCTTTCTTTAAAGAGAAATATGGGATGGAGTCATCAATACGGAAGGCATTTAGAACTCAGTCTGCCATTTAAGCAAATGAAAAAGCCCAAACAAACATGGCCAGATGTGATTCAGCTAATTGGCTTTAACCCACGTGGAGTCAAGAGGGATTACACAAGGCCTGTGCACACTGTTACCTGCTGGGTTTCATGCATTCATATTAACTGCACCTCTTGTAGCCTCACCCCTACTGCCTGCAATGCTCTGGAGCTAACCAGCTGAATTTCAACTCTGACAGAGAACAGAAGATTCAGAAACTAAGTTTGGTGAAAAGTTTTGAGTGGACAGAGAAAAGAAATTCCCGAAGTGACCTGATTACAGAAACAGCCAGGAGACTCCAGAAATCTGTCATCAGTTTGTCCGCTCGTCTGACAGCCAGGCACCAATTACTCAGACCAAGGCACCAGTGCAGTCGTGGGAAGGAAGACAAGGGAGAGAGCCCAAGATACTTTACACACAAGGGAAAGAGTAGCAGACTAGTAGCACAAGGGAAAATATAGAAGTAATAAATGTGCAACAAGTCTGACAGTGCAGACCACTGTGACAGTACAGCTGTCGGGTGCCACTAGGTCAATGCAAGAAGCAGGAATCACTGATGTAGGGCCCCTAAAGTCCACAGGACACAGGTCTGTTGAAGCTTGAAGCCTTGCGATTTTTGCTAAGACACCTGTGTTTCAGTTTTCATACTACCATTCACTTAGACCAGACAGTTTCCAAACAGAGAAACTAAACTGAAGAAATATTTGACTCAAAATTCTGAGGCGTGCTTAACCCGAACCTACTAGTTGTTACCCGGCAATCAGAGCTATTCAAATAAACAAATCCTTATACCGAGTCCTTAGGTTTGAACCTCGGACAACGCCCTGAATGCTGTGCAACAATACGGCAGCATTAAAAGGCGATGGTCTTCTCCTGTGATGGACTGTACCTGGCTAAGATACTCAAGCAGATTACATCATCTTGAAAGAGTATGGACTCTTGTCAATTAATCACTTTGCTACCGAAAGGCCTCATTTTTCATTTATTATTAAATCTTCCAAAGTTTTAATGATTTAATGATCATTTTACACAAGTAGAATAAGGTAAAATTCTGGGATAGTGATGCTACGAAGACATGAAACGGTGCAAGAAACAGATTGTGCACATAAGGTTGCACACAGCAGCACTACACTACACTAAATGTATCCCGATTGCTACGTGGTCCCATTCTCTCACCTTTCTCTCTGAGTTCCGTAACATCCAGACACAGAGTAATTCCAGGGATAAATAATCTAGTTAAAGACAGCATTCATAGACGGTGGTCCCTAAAGCTTGTTAAGGTTTAATATAAAGAAGGTTCTGTACAGTACTCAGTAAAGGCAAACCCTCACTTCCTTACGTCTTCTGCACCGTAACTCATTTTTTATCTTATGCAGCTGCCTTGCACTGGTGGGGGTGTGTACCGTTTAAATCACGCATCGCTTGGCCACCTCAGCCACGCCAGCAGAAGGCCGGGGATAGCTGTTATGCTTCCAGTGTTCTAAAGACATACAGACACAGGCATGCACAAGGATGCACTTTTAAGAGATCTGAAGAGAACAGGGAAGGCTGCCTTGCTTTTGGCCATCCTGAGGACTTTTAAACAAAACACTCAACCAAGCTCCAAAAAAGCAGGTTTTGTTTGCACGTGGCTAACTGTTACTTTGAGTTAGTACAGAAAAGGTAACACAGGCAGGTATCTTACCGTCCAAAGTAGATTGCAACGGCCCTATTCTCCCCATCCTTCTGATTCTCCAGACGTGTCTGGCAGATGGCACATACAGCTGCGTCACCTAGCAAAGTAACAGCGTTTTGCAGTTCAAAATGACCTGATCACTAACTATAACTTACTATTACACAGCACACACATTCCATTGTCATACCCAAGAGCACGCCTAAGTGCTGTATGTCATTTTAATTCAAAGGCTGTTGTGAAAAAACAAACTCATTTCAAAGTGAGGTCAGCAGGGGAAAAAGCTACTGCATTCTCTTTGCTTCTGGAAGATAATCCTGAAGTCCTCCACTATAGATCAGTTCTTTCATTCAGCACTTTTCTTATGAGGAGTGTTTAAAATAGTAAGAAAATAAAAAGCAGCACAATGCTACTGGTTTTCAGTTCTCCTCTGCTATAAACGCAGATGACTTGCGCTGTTGCTGTAGGGCAAGTTCTGCTGCATAGTTTGGAAATGTGATTTAACGTAAAAGTTTCTTAACAGATGGAAGATTTTTACATTAGAGAAAAACTGCATTGCTGCAGGTGTCATACCACTCTAAATCTGGAAAACACCACCACCTTGGGCACCGTCAGGAATCAAACCCTTCACCATTGAAACTCTGGCACCTTGTCAGGCAGGCTATGCAAACAGAGGCCACTCCTCTTACCTTATCTGCTTTAATGTTCTCTTGTTCCGAAAGCCAGTGGTTTGGAGGGCAGAAGTTTCTCCTTGTATCTCTGGATTTCAACATTTTCACTAAGTTCGTGATGACCTAAGCGTCAAACACACAGGCACTGAATGCACATTTAGCACTGTAAATGAAATGTATTCCACAAAACAACTTAGAAGCCTTTCAGTAAGAAACTCTCACTTCTATTCCACACACAGAAACCCTCTCTTCAACTTCTTACAATATAAACCATTCTGGGTCATTTGCAATTAATAAATCCAAAGTAGTTGACTCAAGTCACACTCCAAAACCAGAGAACAGGACTACCTAGGACTAAGTAATCCAAGGCTGTATGGCAGTTCAGGGAAGCCAAACAAATTATTACCAGCATGGCCTTTCATACGTTAAGGAAGTTAACACCTAAGCAGGTCATCCATGCTTTGGTCTTACACAGGCTTTGTTCTGCCTTACCTAGGTTTCCAGAAATGCATGAACAGCTGCCTGCATACAGCAGCTCTTTACTGCCTCTCATTCCAAAGCTGATCCTCCCAACAATGTCGCTGGTTTCCTGTTTTGCTTTGCCCATGAGGAGGCAGATGCATACATTTCCGTGCAGTTTTTCAAGGCAGTGCTCCACATAAGAACAGAACACAGGTGGCATGTACCACTCCACACCAGTTAAATGCAGAGCAGCAAACAGCCGGCATTCCTGCCTGCAGTCAGTAATCTCAACTAGCTAGCCTGCAGAAAATCCTGGGATGTGTTTCTCAGCGACCAGACTGCACAAAAGCCAGCATCAGCTTCAGCAAGCAGAGGAGGACAGGGCAGAAGCATTAAATTAGCAGCAAACCGTAAGAGCAGAAGTTACATCTCTAAAGTACAGGAAACACTGGCTTCTGATGTTGCTGCATTAGCACGCTAAAACATTTCCAGCTAACCGTGCCTCAGAGGAATTGTAAGGATCTGCTGCTGCTATCACCTCACCAGAGACTGGAAAACCAAACGCTAGTATTTTTATGGCTAAAGATCCACATCTGAAAAGACACTACAGACTCATTTCTTCTGCATGGATGTTTTTAGCATTCTCAAATGCTAAAAATCTGGATGGTAAAGTAACAAGGCATCACATCCAGGGATAGCTAACACCTTGTCGCATAAGCTGTACCCTCAACATTCTTGCCTCTAAAACAGACCCCAGTATGACTAGCTGAGCTGTTCATAGTGTACAGCTAACCCTGCTGCAAGATTATTTAAGGTTCCAACACAACAGCTGCAGAAATAACATCACTCGTGAGAAGGATCGAGCCCCAAAATGCCAAAAGCAGGTTATAGAATGGCCATTTTCAGAAAAAGATGGTCACCAAATAACCTTCTGGCCATCACCAGAAGGAGAACACAAAGCAGTCATAAAAATATGTGTGGAGTGGCTGATTTCCACTTGCATTTGGTAAGTACACGTATCCTGTAGCACTGAAACGCTGCTTGCAAGCTGCGATGTGTTAGGTAAAAGCCCTGTAGCGTGTTCAGTCACCCAGACATTTTCCAGCAGAAGGCAGAAGCAGTTACCTGCCTCTCTTCAGGTAGCAGCAATGAAATTTTTGCTTATCAGCTGAACCAGAGTGACTGATGTGATCCCTACACCTGCACCTCACTCAACCATTTTCCTTGGTATTTTCCTCCAATCCAGCAAAAAACCCAGAGACCTCAAGTTAGCAAGTACTGCACCTCAGGCACAACTCTCATAGGTGGTTGTAAGCCTTCTCTTCAAAGCAGAAGCAACTTAGCCCAGCAGTACATAAAACACGGTGAGTTGGAATCAGCCTATGAAGGCATTATCACTGCCAAAAGGATCAACCATCTGCTTTGCAACTTAAACTAAAGCACTTGAAAAATGAAGAGAGAAAACACACACACAAAGCTCTTCTGAAGTAATCTTGCTAAAAGACAGTCTTAATGGGCAGGTGTCAAGAGCAACAAAGAGATTAATGGCCCTTTGGAAGGCTTCTGTGTCTAGATGCTACACAAAAGACCTTTTAAGACTGGGTTTGTAAAGTAAGGCCTTGGATAAAGCCAGAACAAAGACTGCTGTTAAGGGAACTGTCTGATTGCGCAGGAGTTCTCACCACCTCACCGTTATAAAACCGTTCCCGTTATAAAAGCGCAAGTCAGACAAGTCGGTCCTGCTCTGCGGTCCCATTACCACTATACATATAACGTAAAAACATTATCACAAGAACTACCTACGTGAAGATCACGCTAAGATCTTGCGCAGGCATGTGAAGAACCCTTACAGGCAACTGAATCAAATGAGACCCGAGTCCTTCAGCATAACAAACTGGTACTGAGAACACCAGCAATCTACCAGAGCTCTTCTGAAACACTCCTGATAGCTACGTATTGCAGCTAAGGCCCACTGCAACATACACGATTACAGGATGGATTTCTTTCCCAAAAAACACCAAGTGCTACTAACACTCCAAACGGAAATTCAGCGAAAGGAGCAACCCAGTTTAGCTGGAAACATTGACGTTATTGCTTTATTTGACAAAGTCCATTGCCATGTACTCATAACTTCAGTCCTTGATGGAATCTGTTCGTTACACTATCCAATATCATACAAAGCCAAAGAAAGAGGGATTCTGCTGAATAAAGACACTGCCACATGGAAATCTTATCTAGTGTCTCCAGTCTGCTAGCAAACGCACACACCAACGCTGGCAGTCTCCCTGGTTTCAGAGTGACCTTGCAGCAGTGAAGCCTAGATTTGTGTGCACATACTGGAATATATTGCCTTAGATACCAGTGGCATGGAAACATACAAATGGGAGGGAAAGAAAATGCTCAGTGAGGAAACGGGGGAACTTCAGCCGTGTGGAAGGCAATCTAAGGCACTGCTACAGCTCTGACTGGTGTGCCTGCTCGGCAGGACACTGCTCTTACAAGACCGTAAATGAACTGTGCCTGGCTGAGAAATCTGTCTGGCCCCAGCTTACTGGCAAATGAGCATTTCCCACATAAAGCATATGTGAGAAAAGCAAAAAAAGCCAAGAAAGGAGACATAAAGAGCATAGATCACACAGAAGGAACGTGACTTTTTCTCCACAGGCAGCCTTAGCAACGATAAATCTCTCATAAATTCAACAGAGTGCTAAAAAAAGAGAAGCATCTTCTACCTAAATGTATGCTTTGGTTCAATGACTCAGAAGAAGGCAGTGCTGCCTGCTTACAGCCTCTTTTGAAGCTGCCCTCAGGAAAGACTCGGTCTTGTGTACCCTAGTCTTGGTGAGATAAAACCTTAGCTGTGTTCACTGTTTAGCTGTCACAATTTGCTCCTGAGACAGTAAACCAGGAGTGATGTGTTATTGGCTACTCTTCTGGGTAGAACCAGAACCTCAAGACTTAGCTCTAACTCAGCTACCCTCACAGGCTACCCCGGCTCCTGGAAACAGTAAGACCCAGTTTACAAAGCTTCACCAAGTTTAATTCTTGCCTGTCAAATGGGACAGAGTAACTGAGAGTAACTTTCTGAATGACAGCAAAATGGGATCGAATCCTCCCAAAATCTAAGGAGCTCATAAAAAGATTGATAAATATGACAAGCTAAAGAGACGAAAGAGCAGCTGGCTCCATATCAACTGCACACATAAGAATACCTCTAGCACATCATCCTTCTTAGAAAAACAGACATCCCGGGGTTCTCACTTGTGACCTTTCAATCGATACTTTATTTGGCAATTTAAAGACAAGTAATTAAATTAACTTGTGCAAACACATATTAGATCAGCCTGTGCAAATTACAGATTTAGTGGTGCATTAGGACTGTATTCAGTGCAATCAAAACATTATCAGTTACTCTCACTGCTATTAATGCTTATGCTCATAAGTGAAATGTGTTGTAAAATGAGGCAGAATAGGCTGGATAGAGGCTATCTTAGACTTGTAGAATGAATAAGCATTCCTTAATTAGCCCATCAGGTTAAGTGCAAGCCTTAATGGGCCTTTCCTAAAGTCTAGCATGACATCTTTCTCCAAACATGGCCAAGAAGAAAGTTCCATTAGCAATATTAATACAAGCTTAGTTGATCATTTTCATTCAATTAACTTCTTTCAATTAAATAGATAGCTTGACAAAAGCAGTGATAAAAAGACCTGAAGGGACAGCTGATGACTCGATCTGAACATTAGTGTGCGAGAGGTCGCCAGTACTCAACAGACTGTAAATCTAGCATTCAATTTGGAAAATGCATTTCTTCTGCTCCCACTTCTTTAACGAGCAATTTTAGCTGACTAGATATGTTTTCTGCAGAATTTTCATGACAAGTCAAGCGCTCCTTTTTTTTCCGACAACTGTTATATGAGGTTTATTCCTGCCAATGTTTTTTTTCAGCTTCTCTTAACTCTCGTCTTTTGTAGGACGCCATGGATAAAACTAGCACAATACACTGGTAGACATCCACAGGGAACACACACTAAAAGCCGGATTCACCATCCCAGTGGTATTCCAGCAAACCCAAAAGGAGCAGTACCAACACATTTGAGTCCAACACCACCAAAACCGATATAGCCTGGCACCAACTTAGTAAAGTCTCTAATACAGAGGGCCTCGAGTAATTCTAGGATTCATACAGAAATTCAAACCTAGGTAACAAAACCTAGATCAAAGTGTAACAACATGCTTAGGTATCTATTGTCAGGGAGTCCAAGTTAAAACTGTGCTCTCCGCAGTCAGGTTTTCACAAACAGGACAAGCAAGAAAAGTCAGAAGAAAGAAAACACTCTTGATTATTCAAATTTTAGCATATACACCAAAAATGAGTATGGGCAGATCCGTATTCCTTGTAATAACTACAGTAAACATGTAACTAGAGCAAAAAAACCTCTCTTCAGAAGCAGCCTGAAAAATGTGTTTAAATGCATTCTGAAAACAGCCACAATTTACCTTGAATAACTGAATCCACCTCTTCTGTTCTGTCTGTATGCACTGCTGCATTTCTGTGTTCTTTGTTACTCCCACACTTCGGAATGCTGCGATATACTCCTCACGAACCTCTGGTTTCGTTTCTGGGTAGGCCAATTTTATGATTCCTAAACATGCATCTCGAAGGCAGCGTGATAAAATGACAAGCTCTTCCAGTGTAAAAGGCATCATTGATGATTGTCTCTGACCTACAACTGTATAAAACACGCGTTGCTTCAACAACATTTTCTTAAGCATTTTGTTAAATGTATTTCATTGGAACATTCGTATTTGCACACAAAACCTAAAGGCAGAGAAAGGCAGCTGCCCAAAGAGACTCAGTACACATTTATGAAGGCTATCTGGTCTTGCAGTTGTTTTCAGTCACAGCCATTTCGGTTTCAGTGTTGTTTTCTCTTTTGTAACTCCCACTCCTTTACATTTTCACACTAGGCACTTTTCCAGAAACAGCTCATTCTCTTCAGCTCGTTAAAAACTATCACAATTAAGAACTTCTCTATCAGACCCTGTAAAGCTAGGATTCCCAAGGTGCAGATTATCGTTTGTCTTCTCTTTTTTTCCTAAATGCAATCATCATGAAAGAGCCAGCTGACAGACAAGTGCTCAGGAGACTATGAGCAAGTCAGCCCACAAGAGCCTTCCCCACAAATGGCACCAAATCACTGCCCAGGGACCTCTGCACCAAAAACATTTTAAAAAGTGCTTCTTTCTTATGTGCTTGAAACTCACCTTCTATCGGATCACCAAAGAATTCGTTATCGTGGATAGAAATAAGTGAATGACTAAACAAAGAACTAAAAAGGTAGAAGAGAGGGATAATTCGACTAGAATCTTCTAAAGACATCGGAGAGCCTCTTGAAATCACTTGTAGGAGTGGCACCATAGACCTTAAGAAATAAAACCCATATTTAATGGATAGTCAATTAAAGATTCTAAGAATGTATTAACTTCCTCGTGCTAGGAAAAACACTCGGAAGTCATTCCTCCAGTAAAAAAGGACTCTCGGTTAAGTTTCCCTTTCTTGCAAAAGGGGGTTACTCTTTGTAATTTCTGTCACTACAATTTGTCAGTGTCTCGATCACAGATACACTACAGCACTAACTATTACAGCAGCAGATACAACCCAGTGTAGAACAGAGTCACAAAGCAAGGAGTAACTCATCCACATGGCAGCTTAGAATGGATCTGAAGGTCCAATACCTCAGTACACTAGAGTGTGTCTTTGTCACCACCCATTTCTGAGCTAGATAAAATCCACATGCTTGGGAGTGAAGTACCTGGGGCTTCGGCGTTTGTTATGCTGATGCCAGTTAGCACACCAAAACCCCCAAACATCCACCTTATTTTAAATCAAGGGTTTAGTTACTTATTTACAGACATTCCAAGATTTGGCTAGTTTTCTGAGATCATAGGAGTGAAGCCACCATACTAGCTTTGACTGAATCATCTTCCATGAGCAGTCACATCCCCGTCCCATTGTCTTGTCACTAGATAGGCTCTATGTTAACAAAGATTTTGTTTCACAAGCGGTAGAATACTTACCCTGTAATCATCCGTGTGGTCATTGAAGATATCAAATACCACAGGTGCCGCAGGAATCTGGCATTAAAAGCTAAACTATAAAGAAGCCTGCAAAAGGAAGTTTAAATACATGGTGATTTTCAAACTACCGTACTAACAACACCAAAATCTCTTGTGAGAACTTTTCTGCCAAGCATTTCTCAAGTATTAACAATTTTAATCCAAATATTTGAGAAGGACAGTCTTACTCTAACCAAATCTTGTAAAAGCCCCAAACGTTGAAAATCAAGCACAGAGATGCTTATAGCTAACACACACTGCTTTCAGTAGCTTCTCAATAAAACACCTGATATAACCCCATGTTTGCAGCACTCCACCAGATTCAATAGTCACACAATAACACACCCTGAATTATTTATCTGGGGGGGTGTTAATTCTAATATAGAAAATCACACCAGCTAGTTAACAGATCAGCTCTGTGGCTCTTCTGACACACACCACAATTTTTTCAGTAAGTACATTAAAACAGTTTAGGCTAGAAGCAGCTTTGTATTTCAACTTGCATAGCAATTTTACAGCTGTATTCTGCATGGCAGGAGTAAGTGTAAGAACACCAATGGAACAACGCCCACGAGGCCAGCCACCCATGAGCATATCTAATCACTCGGCAGACATGAACTGATTTGTACGCCTGTACACAGAGCCGTGCATGCTCACAAGTCCATCAGAGACAGCTCTGGCTTTCACAATATTATTACAGGCACGGTTATGGTGTGATAAACTTCGTATGGAAAAGAGAAATGAAAAGCTTCCTGGCATTAAGAAGTCTCGCCAACCTGTTTCTTCCCTTGCAGGGAACAACCTAAGTGACAAACATAATCTGAAACAATTAATGTCTTCTAGGAACCCAAAGAGGATTTGACCGACTCAGTGGTAATTTTTCATGTACTGAAGAACTCTACTCACTTAATTATCCTAAATGCTACTTTCCTAGGTCTCCTAATCACTATTAGAATAAATAAGGTAAAAGGTCCACATCTCATCTCATAGGTCAATTGCCTCATAATATCAAAATTCCCTGGGACCATGCACACAAAGGTAGGAGGCTGGCAAACAGGATTAAAGAGGGTGGGCTAGCTGCTGCATGAGAACACGTTATTTATTACAGAGCACAGGGATAAATTACAATTTGCCAGATGGCAAAAGAAAAGGAAGCAGTCATTTCATTAAGGAAAAAGGTAAAGTATCAGTAAACACTTAAAAACATTTGACAACTGTTTAAGTGGCAATTCATTTAAAGACATTAGAACAACAACAAAAAAAACCCACAAGAAAAACGGCACCGCCCTCACAAACGCCCACTGCAGAGAGCCACACACCCCTGGGTCTTCACAGACTGGCTGCTCTAGCCCTGAAAGATCTTTTTGCTGCCTGTGCATAAACACAGCCTCTCTTACACACCCACACAGCTGCTCTCTTCTTCAGGCTCCCAATCTACCAGCCTCACAGGCAGCAAGGATGAGGTAGCGTAAGGAAGGGCAAAGCCATCCACTACACAGCACAGAGTTCAACAAAATTATACTATGAAATACAAGCAAACTCGACCGTATTTGCCTTTTTCTTTGGCAAAGATGTGCAACGGCTAAAACCCAGCATTGCTAGAGAGAACTACATAAAAAGGACAGAGTGCTCCAGCTAAACTTCAGAACACCACAGGGCAGCTTATGCAGCCTGAAGAGAAAGCGCTATCCATCCACAAACACCAAGGTAAAGCTTGAGTGTCCATACAGTCCTGATCACTTGTTCCTTGGAAGGAAAAACCAAACCCAAACAACACACAGACACTACAAATCAGAAAAGTCAGTCACTGCTTGCTTTCTGTGCTAGTTTTGTATAAGCTAGCTCAGGGGGTTCCTTTTTTTGTACCTGAACTACTCTGAAGACAAACTAAGCAGCTGAAGTTTAAGCTCATGATCTTCACCACGTAGCACAAACATCTTCACTATGAGATCACTGTACGTGTGTTCCTAGTGAGGGATTTATTCAGAGATTTTCTGTACACATCAGTAATCAGATTTAGACCTGTAGCTGGAGAAAACAACCATTCTTAAACAGCCAGAAAGGACAAGCTCTTTTCAAATGCACAAAGGCACAACCCACAGGCTACGGCAGAGTTCAGTGTGCCCTCTAATTTCTGTTAAGCACCTATTTTAATCATAGTAAATTAAATTCTCTGCTCCCCGAAGTGCGTACATAAAGATCACGTATTTAGAACCTTGTTTCTCTCCGTAGGTATCTAATCGTCCACAGAGGCCACATGATTTATGTGCGCTTGCCACAACTGCATTTTGGGCATCTCTGGTTTGAAAACAGCGTCAAATTCCTCCTGTGCAATGGGACAGATTAAACGACCCATTAAGCTTAATTTAGCAGAGGGACCACTACAAGTTAATTAGTTAAAGGCAAGATTTTCAGTCTAGGTCATAAATTGGGCCCTGCTTCCCACTGAGAACATTTAAGTTAATGAAGAGAACACACTAGAATGAGAGGAGCTCACACAGTCTGCAAAAGGTCACTGCTGCCGGGGCAGGACCACAAGGTATCACAGGTACTAGGCAGCTGGCAATGCCGTTGTTAAATGAACTACACCACTCACCGCGCTGCTTTAAGCAGTCCTATGTATTGGACCAAGAATGCAGAGCAAAGCTTAAAAAGAAGTAAAAAGTGCATGTGCTCTGGCCTTAAGCAAAAGCCATTCATTTAAGAACATTCCCTGAAGAATTATTCCAACAGCCTCACGCAAACCTTAAGTGACTCCAGCACACATATGACAACAAGCTGCTCGGTGCAGCAGAACATCAGTCTTCCAAACAACTTCTAACCATGGGTTGAGATGAGCAACGTTGTGCTAATTAAACACTAGCAGCATAGTGATGTTCAATCCTATGAAACTGCTAAGGCAAGAGGAGCAGTCACTGGGGCGCTGATCTGACAGCTGACAGCACAAGCACCGTTTCCATCACTGTGCTACTAAGCTATAGTGATGGCTTACCTGACATCTGTGGTGTTACTCTCACAAATACTCTGCAGAAACAGAACTTACTAGTTGCATATAGTTCTGATGAGCAAAAATCCTACATATTTCTTTACCATGAGAACTAGGTTCTGAGACTCAAGTTTTCTCCTGTAGTAACTACATCCAATACTGTATGTTAGCTTTACAGTGGAAAGATGTAAGCTCTGGTCCCTGGCAGTATAATCCCCAATTTCAATCAGAATTTTATTCTACACCTCTCACCTGGCCTACCAATCACTAGCAATAGCTAGGGTCTTTCCAGTCTTAGCAGCTTTTTCCTTCAGGCTTGACTGCAGCTTTCCAGAACTCCAGAATCTATTGAAATTCCTAGCACCTAACCCAACACAATGTGCTTTTCCAGTAACTCCCTTCTGGATCCCTCCACCCTCTGCAGAGAATCCCAAAGGAAGTCCACTCCAGCATGCAGCCTTAATGGAGTGGCTATACCACAAGTCTATACCATGGGTTTAATTTTTTTCAAGCTGGAAAGAAGTCACAGAACCATTAAAACCATACAGAGACAATTGCTGTTTCCTCCCTTCCAACATCTCTGATAGTTTCAGCCTGATTTTCTTTACAGTTATTGTCAGTTATGACTCTATTCAGCATGCCACTTCACAGACTCACAGCCTTTCTGGTTTTACTGCGTTCTGTTACGGCTGTGAATGCAGTTAGAGAGCCTTTTCAACAACCAAAGCTTTCCCTTTTAAAGCACTTGATTAAGCACGTTTCCAAACACAAAAAATTAAGCATTTTTACCGCTCAGAATATATGAAAACAACTTTAAACAGATGATGCCTGCTTTGCTATATAATTAAACATTCAGAGTCAATTGTATGCATTAAGTCATTTAAAACCTACGCTTCAAACCAAGTGAAGCATCTTCCAAAAGATTATCATGAAATCTGACAACATTTGGACAATAAATCCTCAGACAATTTTAACAAGCAGGAATTAACAAAGCCATTTTAACCGTCTATGGAAATGACAAGAAGTTTACTTCCTTTGAAACTACCACCAAATACAATTTTAAAACCACTCAAAAGTAATAGTTACAGAGCCCCTTGCTAGCTTAGGCCAGGTTTAAAATACACTGAGGATAGGACAAAGGATTGACACCTCCTCACACAATGGCAAACCCAACACTTATGACTGACTTGGAAGTCAGAACTAGTAATTAACATCTAGCTTACCAAGTACCTGCACGAGGAAAGTGGATTTTAATCAGGAAAGCAATCCCACTGGTATTACTGACGAAGAATTGCTGTATCTCTAGCACTTCTTTCTGGAATCAGTACACTCAACTATTTTGCATCTCCTGAGAGTTCCAGAAAGTTCAAATCTGTAGCTCGTTTTCATTACAAGCTGTTCAGCTGAGCTTTGTAACTCTGGAATTGATCCAACACGTAACAACCTTGTTAGAGCAAATAACTGCAAAGACCTCACAGGGCTTTTCAGAGGAAATGGACACCACGCTCACACAATTAAAGATCTGTGCGACTTTATCCATCACACATCCTTTTCCACACTGTTCACCAGCAAACCTCGAGTCAAAGCGCTGATGCATTTCAACTCGGTAATTACTATCCAGGGCAATGTACTGCTTGCAACAATAAAGCCGGCACACTAATTCAGCTGCTGCTATGATCTTCAAGTCTCACATCCTGCTCTAATGCAATTAACTCTACAAAGAACTAATTACCCTAATCGAGCAATCACAGTTTCACTGACATCTTACTTCCTCTAACAGCTATAAACACCACTGGGCTAAGATAGCACCTAATTAGTTTTCTGTATCACTGTTTACAATGCAGTTTGGATTGATTATGTTTACAGCATTCCCTAAATACTTACTTTACTACCAGCAACTACATGCTTACTCAAAACTATTTGCACCAGAACAGTGTTAATACTTATGGGTCAGAGTCTGGTAATAAAAAGGTCAAAAACCTTCTCCCATTGTTATGGACATGTGTGGTTTGCAGTCTTTGTAACACAATGCTGTACAAACCAACAAGTCTTTTATCTCCACCTCAGGTGCCAAAGTCCTTCCTAAACAGCCATGGTGATTTTTAGTAGTTGGGAATCGGTTTAATTTGTAGCAAGGGAGATGTTTAGTTATGTATTAAAGAGGACAGAGAAGAGGCTGGCTCTCTAGAGAAACAGGCTGTGAAATTCCTATCACTGAAAGTTTTGAAAACAAACTAGACAAACCTCTGCTGGAATGACACTTAACATTACCTGCTCCCTCACTCAGAGGCAAACTGCTGTCAAGAATTTTTACGAACCCTGTATGAGCATGATTTTCTGACCACAAACACTACCTCTTCCATGTGCTGGTAAGAGTACTTGCAACTCGCTAAACAAACCCAGAACTTATGTTTTTAGATTCAGCAACTAGAGAAAGCATCATGAACAAGACAGAATAAAAACAATGAAAGAAAGAACTTGCTCATTGGTTTGCCTGAAATTATATTTCAATCTGAAAATCTTATTTATTTAAGCTGATTATAAAAGAAAAACCAAAAAAACCCAGGGCATTTAAAACAAGTCTATCTAGTACCTCTGCAATTGCTTTCATTACAGTTCAATATGGCTGTTATTTATACTTACCTGACTTTTGGCACCATCATTCGGTGTTGCACCATTAGTGTGTGGCAGATTGATGCCATCAGGGTAAAGACCTCTTCACTAGCTGAGTCTCTCCAAACCATATTCAGCAGAGTGTTTGTCTGCTGCTTTGTATCCAACTTCTTTAGACACTCCTCAGTTATGTACTGAACTGATATTCTCCCATCACCCTACAAACATACCAAAGGAGTATCTGCTTTGAGTCTTTTTAATGATAAAGTTAGAAAGATGTCAGAATTTCACTGGAACACTAAAGTTTCCTTGTGCAGTAATTAAAATGTGAGCACACCTGCACATCACAGCAACATACTCCAACACAGAGCCACACAAGAGACAGCTTAAATCCTTAAAGTAGGCACCTCTGCCTTGTGGAACTGATCTTCCCATTAGGCCAGTGGTGAAGACTCCCTTTAATGTGCATGTGTTCAGATACAACAAGGCAGTACCATTTACTGGCACAGACATGTCCATGGTCATCTCTTCCCTGCTGACATCAGTCAGCACTGGACAGTGTTTTCACATTCATTATCCATGGGTTAGCAGTAAGAAACTTGAGAGTGGCTAATGCATGCCTTTGGACAGTAGCACAAGTGCACAGAGAGGTATGCCTTCTCTTGGCACAGAACTGAGTGGAGCTCAACCTCTTCCTTATTTCCTCTTCTTCTTGCTCCCAAGACAGTAAAGCAGTGTGGCTCATGGAAACCTACAAATTACCCATACCACAGAGTTTTTTACATAAAGACAGGTATGCATGAAAATATGAATCCCTGAAACACAGGTTTGTCTAATTTACAAATTTAGTTTCCTGTGATCAGAAATTTGTACCTTGTTAAATTTTAGCTAATCACCTCTTAAAACGTCCCTCGTATCTTTAAGGCAAGTAGAACCTGCCTGTATCTGTATCACTCACTTTGCCAAACACACACACACACTGTATTTCATTTACACTGTATGGTAAAGACTTTGGGGTAACAGTAACACACTGCCTCTAAAAACATGCAAGTAGGAGGCGGCATGTATTCCCCAGCAGCATGGCTCTGATCACTCTCAATAGCAGGGTTTTAAAAGTGCTGCATCTTTCTGTCGAGTATGTCACCCTAGGTGAAATATAAGGGGTTATTATTGGAACAGCATCTCTCATCTCTGAGAAGAGTCATTACACATGTACTTTCAACATTTTACCAAGAAAATGCCAGGAAGCCTTAGACAGAAATCCAGAATTCCCAGCTCAGTACAGGAAGACACTAGAATCCATGAGACTCTTTTTTTGTAACCAACCCTAAACACAGTGAAATTTCCACAAGGAACAACTGCACGTAGTGTAAACCCTTTGAACAGCAGTAAGAGATGATATAAAGGCCAGTAAAAACCACTCTGACTTTGGTTGTTCAAAGCCTTAATCTGAGCCTGGGGAGGTTAAAGCTAGCATGGATTCATTTTACTGGTGAAGGCTGAAACTACAGGGAAAAATTTCATTTCTAATAGAATCTCTAGAACACTGTAACAGAAAGCAGGTGCTCCCTCCTTGAGGGCTTTCAAAGCAGTGGATGTATTTAAATACAGACCTAATTCTACAGGTTAAAAACTGCAGTTGAACTTTTAAGAACTTTTACTGCAGAGAGCAAAAACAGCCTCTGTCAAACACCAATTTAAATAGCAGAAGTTTAAATTTCTTCTTTTAACTAAAATTGGTCACACATCAGTAACATTCCCTGCATACCTTGAAAGGGCTTTGTTTGCAGTGTAAGCCAACACTTGCATTTTCTTACAGCAAGGTGCTCTCTATTTTTAATTAGTAAATATGCTCCCTTCTACACACAGTTAGAAAAATACCACACTTAATGGTTATTACGGTTTTGGCTGTATTTGCTGCTGCTATAACAAATATTAATTTAAAGAAATTCGGTACTGCTTACTGGCGTAGCTGTCGTTTTACTGATCTCTTCATCCTCATCTTCAGAATCGCTATTTGCATCTTGACAATTTGTACCAGCAGAAGACACAGGCAGCTGAGACAGAAAAGTTTGGAGCACCCTCAGATACACGAGAAGGCCTTCCTCTGAAAGCGATCCTGTGGCACATACATCGAAGTTACAGGCTGTTAGTCAGATCACAATGTAACATCAAGTGTATCCACCAGAAATACCTGACCAACACACATTAGGCCACGTTTCCCTAATTCAGTGGGTTTTTCCCTTAGAAGGTTAAGAATGGCTAATAAAACAGATCTCACCAATACCTCCATCAGCCGTCCTTTTACCTTTGCAAGGAATCATGCTGTAAAACTAGGTAACACTAACTCAAACATGAAAAAACAATGACGTGGGCATTGAGCTTTCTCACCTAAATAGGTTTCTCCAACTGTCAGCACAAAGTAAAAAAGCCACGGGGCTTGATCACTTCTTCTTGAATGTCCATTTTCTGATAATAATAGTGCATTCAGAAAGAGTTCATAGGCAAAAACGGTCTGCACATCAGCAAGCGCTGGAATGATGAAATGGAATATCTGATCTGTAAAAGGTGCTGCCAGAAACTCCTCTGTGAAGGCTGCAAAAATCTGCTGCCTGAAAAGAAGAAAAACTGTCTGTACAGAAAAATATTGGCAAAATTTCCCCACAATTAAATCCATGGGCTAACAGATCAATTACCAAGTTTGAACACATCTATCAAGATGATTAAAGACACGCTCTATTAATCCTGTGCTAATAAACCCAATTCTTTGAGATCAAAAATTAACTTCTCATATTACATGTAAGATCATCGGGAAAAGGATGCAATTTCATTCCTTAAACTTATCATGAACTACTCTGCAGCTAAATTAATTGACTGTAATCTTGAAATAAACATAAAGCACATTAAAGCTTTGTTCCCCCTCCCAGGATACTACTACAACACAAACATGATTGAATGAGATACAAGCAGAGTCTGAGTTTTGTTGTGTCTTTCACAAGCCGATTTTCTGCTTCTAAGCTAAGACTCAGCTAGTTCTCCCGTTGTACCTAAGGTCCTGTCACCAAGGTGGTTTTAAATCTAAACTTCTTTTCATCTGCCCTCAGGTGCATCTCAACATCCACTTGAATTCACCTGTGTTCCACACATTGTGAGCATGCTGCTCTCCAGGCTCTTTTTACTCTACCGTTCAGCATTTCATTGCCTTTTCTCCAACACCCCCGCATCTCCACTGTTTTCATTGTACAATCATTACAGTTGCAAATAAATCAGGCAGCACTGAAGGAACAGCTAGACACTCAGAAGCAACTGAACAGCAACTAACCGCACACTTCTGCCAGTAATGAACACACATACAGTAACAACTATCACCTTTATTTACCTTGCACCTTCTGGGCAGGAGCTGTATGTAAAGTGCAACGGCTTCAGAACATTCTCCAGAAGTATTTTTGCAATAGGGACTCGAGAAACATCCGCATACTCAATACTCGAGGGAAGCTTATTGTTGATTAACAAATAAAGCGACTTGTAGTAGCCTGCAAACAAGAAATGTCACTCTTACAACACACTGTTGGGTTTTATTATTTTCTGTATAGAACAGCTTATATACTTAATAGTAACTTGAAAAATCCTTTACAGCTCACTGCATTAGCCTGATTGATTCATTGATTACAACGTCCTTAACCATTAGGGGAAAGAACATCTATCGCTGCATACAATGCTGCTTTTTGTGATCGGAAAGCAGAATTTAATGTTTTCACACAGATTTACGATCTAACACCTCGATACACTCACAATTGTGAAACGTAAGTATTTTTGAGGATATGTTTATTATATAGTGAGCCACGACTTTAGTCTTCAGCACTTCATTGCTTTTTCTTCAACATCCCCGAATCTCCACTGTTTTCACTGTAAAATCATTACAACTGCAAATAAATGCATTTATCACACAGCAAGCAATGACACAAACACAAGCAGATTTGCCAAAGCAAATAAAATACATGTGATAAGAGGACATTTTTTTCCTCATAGTTACTTCAGCAAATCCTTAGTCACAGGATAAAATAGCCCAAGGCACTGAATGTACCTCATAACTTACATACTGTTATCCCAGCAGCTAACTAACAGATTAGAAGGTGCTCTTCTGGTGTTTGATACCACTGAAGCTGGGTCCAAGATCTTTACTTCACCATGGTTTGGTCTTTTCTCCCCATCCACCAGTGTTGCAAACCCAAGCGACAGTATCCCAAAGCCAAATTAATTTCTTCGTAAACTCCCAGAGTAATAAAGTTCCCCCGAGCCAAAGCATTGTTCTGGTGATAGCTATACAACTCATTAACTTTGAGTCTGTTTGCACAGGTGTAGCTGGCTGCAGTTCAGCAAACAGTCTGGCTAGTGATGGTACTAGGAAAACAAAAGACAGGTCACCATTTCTTTGCTAAGGTGTCTGTAGTGTTAGCAGATGAAAAGGTGATGCCCATTTATGACAATAATGGATGCTAGCAGTTAGAGGGAACAGTACTGCAACACAGCTATACTTCTACACAACCAAAGCTCAGATCCCCACGTTGTGTGTGTGCATGTGACTGCGTGCAAATGGCAACTAGACTGAAACTTCCGTTAGGCAATACCCACCTACTCTCTGAATGCCTGCTGCAAGTGTGTCAGTAACGCAGAGGAATGTGCAATGTGCAACAGAAGTTGTAAAGAAATCGAGAGCAATTTCTCAAGCAGTGAGCTCAGTGCAAGCCAAATACCTATCTAGTGTACAGATTAGCGTACCCAGACCTTAATTTTTTGTGTCTCAGGTAAAAGCAGAAATGTGATCAAACAACAGAGTCTTCAGGCATTACTCATCCTGCCAAATTGTTCCTACTTCCCAGCACCTCTAGCTCCTTGGTACTCACCTTTTTGAATCATGTAGTGCAAAATTTGTTCAATTAACGATGTCACATAGCTGACATCTTGTAAAACAGGCAAATACGTATTCTCAGATGAAAATACCTCAAGCATTCTCATAGGAAGTGCAACATTCAGACTGTCATCACTGCAATTTTGCAATAGCCTATAAATGAAATTAAACTGTTATTATTTAACAAGGTATTTCTTTTATGTCACCACAGGCACATACACACTCTCATTTAAATATAAAATTACTTCCACATGCACCTTCAAATTAACTCAGTTATACTTCATTTTCAAGTGTAATCAGACATTTAACTATTCTTTTTGTTGGTACCTTTTGAGTATTAATTCCTGATTCTAGGGTTTCTATGAATATGACACTGTCTCTTGTTAGTATGAGCTGTAGATAAGCATCTCTGCCCTAACAATGTCCTTTCTTTCACAGCCAACCAGAAAGATGGGATATAGCAGCAAAACTTATCTTGACATTTCACTAACAGATTAAAAGGTACTTTGACAACAGGATCTTTTCTGCAGATGCAGCTGAAATTAAGCTACCATGGTTTTGCTATGATATTACACAGTCGCTTTTGTCACCCTTTTCCCTTCCACAGCATCAGAAGCTACAGCTCTTCATTAATCTGAACTTGCACCATAAATTCTTAACACCTGTTAGACAGCAGCTCATAGAAAACAGAATTTACCTGCAACAGAGCCCCAACAGTCTTTTTATTTGGAATAAGCAAGTAAGTCTGTCTGGACCATCCAATTGCTTAACAAACTGAGCGCTGTGTTTAATTAAATTCTGACACATCCATACCTGGGAAAAGATACGCACAAGTTTATGGTTTAAAACACATTCTACACAGGCCGTAATGCTTGGAGGACTTACAAAGCACAGAGGAAGATGAAGTTTCAGTAGAGGGGGTGGAAATAATTGTTACACAACATAAACTACAGGACTGCTTCTACTAAACTTTCAGATTTCACACTCAATTATATGTAGAAAGAACTGCATTCTTGCAACAAATCTGTCTGTTAACTTTTGTCTTTAAATCACTGTAATTCTTTAATGTCCATTATTAGTGCCCACCTGGAGTCATAGGCAAGGGACATCCACAGCAACTTTACAATTGATACACTAGTGTTACTGATCCATGAGGGGAAAAACCCCAGCACTCAAACAACTCAGGGATGGCCACAGGCCTAAGCAGAAAGCATTGCTTAAAAGTTAATTTCTAATAGAGTATTTTTAATAACTTACTGTGAATAATGCACTATTTTCAGGGCTTTGTTTCACATATTTTGTGTGTGGATATATAAAACCTAATTTGAAGGGATTCTGTCTAAACAGCAGAGCGCAGGCCAGCAAACGTCAGAACTCAGAATAATTACTGAAGTGGTTCAAGGCTCTTATGTACTCCTTTGAAATCATTACAGTGAAAGAGAACAAGTGCATGAAATAAAAGTACTATGGATCAAAGCACAACAGAGTACTCACCAAACGCTTTGAATCCTCATTCTGTCTATAGAAAAAGAGTAACTGACGAACTAGGAGAGTCAAATTAGCTCCATTAGCAGCAGAAAGGGTTCCTCCAGACTGGGCCAAATCCGCACAGCGATCAAATTCATTTCTTTGGATAGCGTACTTAAAAATAAGACATGCAGCAACACATCAACAGTGGTTAGGACTGAATCTAGAGATGTTAACCTGTTAAAACTTCATTTGCACTTCCCATCCAAAGCAGCTGCAAAGTATAAAATGGCTACAGCACATATTTGTCACAAGCTCAAAACACATGCATCCTATGACAAGGAGAGCCGTAGCTGCTCTCTGCAATTCAGGAAGCGCACACTGCAACCAACTGCTCAAACATTTTCACCTTCTTTACTCACTAAATATTAGAAAATTTAAACATACCCCTCCCTCTCTTAGAATAATCTACCCAACAGCAGCTCACCAAAAAACCCCACAACCCTTTTTTACCCAAACTACCACCTTAGGCACATTGAAAACACAAAACCTCCACTAGAGTGTGAAAGCTGCTTATACCCTGCTGCTTTCACTTGCTTTGTCAGCTCAAATAACTGCATAATCCCACTGAAGTCTACAGTCACAGCCAGCTCTGCAACAACACCCATCTACTACAGCACTGAGGTTCAACTGAACATTTCCAAAGGGAAAAAGAACCTTCACAGGATACTCAAAAAGGTGAAGAGTTTTCAACAGAATGAATTACTGCCAGGAAAACTACTTTCCATCAAACCTATTTTACATGTGTATAAATAAGTAAACCCTTACTTGATGTTTTCTGTCTCTATACCCTCTTACAAAGGACTGGATTATGATTGCATTTTTCAGCCTCCGCCGCTCCTCCTGTAAAACACAGCAAGACAACAGAAATCGACATTGTGGAACTCCCTTTCTACCATTCTGTGAAATACATCTGTAACCAAATGGGATCGTTTACTAATCATTAGTAAAGCGTTTGAAGGTCTACACCCAACGCATCAGGAAGAAAGCTCGCTGTGGTTCTATGTGTAAATTTACCACCAAGATATTGCAAAAGCATTTCTAACACTCAGTAAGTATCTAACACAACCGAAATCAAAACCATTTGGGTTTTAACAGACGAGGTCTTAATGCTGAAATACTGAAGAACTGATTAAATTCATCATTTAATGTCACAATATCATCACTCTGACATCATTGCCGCCTCTGTGCAGATCAGCTAACTCCAAAGACCCACTCATTTGTTCCCATTCAATCTCTCAGTATCATGAGGCCGGTGCTGCCAGCAGAGTTAGACTTAGACAACAGTTTTTAAGCCCACATTTTTCTTCACATTTTATTTGGGGCAAAAGAAAAAAAAAAGGCAAAATCAGCATATTCAATTCTGATTTAGTAAATTTTGTTTTCATGTGGAGTAACAAAGGTTACCCAAGAAAGCACAGGAGAACCAGGAGCAGCAAACAGGTTGCTGAGACCAATCCACATTGACAGTTTATAGATGTGGCAAAGAAATGCCATTTACTAGCCAAGTATCTGCCTTTTCTCAACAAAGACTGGATCAAATGAGCACCAAAATAAAAGGGAAAGCATCCTTTTCCACCCAGTGCATGCTTCACTACCTTCTTTAGAGATGAAAATCACTTCTGGGAAGTGACTTAAAAGCAGTGAATTTGTCAACTCTAGTACACTAGAAGACTACCTACAGCTTCCAAACTGAAAGAACACATTCCTGAACTAAGTAGAGTCCAGGGCAGCAGCAGCACTTTGGACTGTAGGTGTTACTACCTCAAAGACAAACCCAGAGCCCATGCAAATGTTGACACTCTACTTTACCTCTCTTTTTCTCCTTTCTTCCTGAGTACGATGCAGGAGAGAAGCCTTTTCTTCCTGTAAGGCACAAATAAAGACACTATTGCATTTTCATGCAAACAAGATTCAAATATGGTCACCATATTTATTCTAGACTTCCCTTTGGGTATCATTCATGATAAGTAATATGTAAGACATGGGAGAGAAGTGTTCATTGTTTTCTGCTCCTAAAAGGATCCTGACAGAGGGAAGCTAGCACAAATCAAAGGGACAGCCCAAGAGCAGCAAACTGTACCCATCCCTCTCCAGGTTTGTGTTGTGTTCTCAACAGCCCATTAAACAATGCAAACCTCCAACTATTTACAAATGAGGAGGCCAAAACACAAGAGGGGCCCAGTCCTACCAGGTAGTACCAAACGTTCACTGACTGCTTTCCTTGCTTGCAGCGTTCCCAAGTCACTGGCCCAGGTGTGCACAGCAAGCTGTGGCATGTCCAAAGTAATCACACACTGTTCAAAAGCCCTGTGGCTTTTTGTCTAACTTCTGAAAAAGCATTAAGCTCTTAACTTACTTACCCTTTTCCTTACAACTTGTCAAAAGATATCAAAACAGACTGACCGAAGTGGTAGGATATTCTTTAGCCTTTTAAGATTGCAAACTCTCCACATAAACTAAGGCTACAACACAAAACTTTCACTACAGTGATCTCCCAACAGTGAAAAATAAAAGAGCACTGAAGTGTTCAAGGGGCATCTAAAGAACATCACTGCAACAGAAAACCTGAACATGAGCTTTTAAACTGCAATCTTAAATCAGAGCTCACAGATCACAAAGTGTAAGCAACGTTTTACTTGCAATAATCTCTTACTGGATGGGTCTGTGTAGTTTCCAAAGAAACATACAAAATAAATCCTTTCTGATGCAGTTTTCTCATCCTGCTGCAGAAAATGAGAATTTAAAGTACCCTGGCACCTTCCCAAATCCAGTCTAAAACAATGGATTCAGAGAAACTATGCTCTTTTTTGGCTCTAAGACACACGTAACTACTTCCTTTTTTCCCCTTGATTGTATTAGTTTAGAGAAGACAGGAAATAAGGACATTCAAGCTGAACATGTATTATATCTGAATATACAAAAATAAATGTGAACTTGGCAAACAAACATTTATAAAACATTTAACCACGTGTGAAACAACTGCACTGGGTTCAACGTCACTATGCACTTGTCTTTTGACAACACAGAGAAGACAAGGACACGATGCACCTAGTTCCTTTAGGATAGACAGTACTGTAATACAGACCACAGAGAGAGAATGGGAAAAGAAAAACACAGACGCAAAAACAGAATTGAAGACTGGGTTTGTATTTCAGATCATTTACTGGAGTAAGCGCAAAGAAAAACAGCCCACAAGAAGGTTAACCATCTTCTCCTCTAAAGACAGTATTTGTGTCCAAAGACACCACTAACTACAGCCATAGCCCTTAAAGACAGGTTTTTCCCATGTGTCAAACACAGCACAAACAAATCATTACAAAATCCATACACAAGATGACGTATCTCACACAAGCGATTGGAAAGGCTTTGGGTCTGTATAATAAGAGGTGCGAGGCAAGAGAGTCTGTCTTGGTTTAGGAAGACANGATGAAATAGCGTATGAAATTAAGAAATGGTTAGCCAACTGGCAGCCTGAAGTTTCAGGCTTTTTAATAGCTTACTTCTCTTTCAACAGCTGATAACCAGTGCATTAAAGAATTTAGCACAACACCCCTGTTTCAAAGTGGTCAGAGTCATATCATTTCAGCATGTCTGGAGAGTTTCATTCTGCAGGCAGTGTCCCATGAGAGAGCCTGTCTGCTCCCAGCATTGCAGAATTTGTCCTTACCCTTCAAAGCAGGCTGAAGGGAAAGGCAAAAGGACTCATAGAAAAGGGAAAAAATTGCTACGGGTGAGCAGAGAATGATAAGCAGATGCAGAAAGTGACTAGAGGGCTTATTAGAAACAAGTAATTTTAAATATCAGTGCGGGGGGAAAGATGAAACAGGGCAGCATACCCCCACCCAGTGCAGCACCAGCTTTGCACTGATCAGGAGGCCTCGTCTCTTGGAAGCAGGCACTCTACAGCAATCCACTTTCTTTAAAAAATACCAAACTCTCCTGTTTTTAGTGAGTGTCACATATTTGCTTCGACTATTTTTAAAGAAAAACATCAGGGTGATAAAGGAGAATTTAAATACAATAGAGGAATTGTCTTGAGACAAACAATAAAATACTCAGGTAAGTACATCCCACCTTTAAAAAATGAATACAGGGCTAGTAATTCTGTTGTTCTTGTTTACAGGACACATAGAGACCAGAAACATAAAGAAATGGAACCACAGCTATGACTAGAGAATACATTTCAACTAAATGCAAGAAAAACCCGTCTCCTTCAGAATTCACAACCACTTCGGAAATGACAAGAGGATGCAATAGAAAATAAACCTGCCGTGGGAAAGAGATGAACAGAACTCCAAGATAACTTCCTTCACCTACAAAGAGCTTTCTAACATCATCATTTCTCAAGGAGAGCTAACTGGACAGCCATCTCTGAAACGCCAGCCTCTTCATAAGAGCACAGTGGAAGCGAGCTACAGCCAGGAGCAGCTGCTCTGTGGCTAGCTGTGAGGAACAACCACGTTACTCCAAGCGATGGCCATGTGACAGCTCCCACCCGCACAGTCAGGTGGCAGCTGGCAGCTCCTCTACCCCCTCCTGCCGCCGCCAGCCAGAGCTACTCACAGCACCGCACGGCCTGTTGGCTGTTACTTTTGACAAGATAAACTCCAATTGTTTTTTCCAAATATCAGAAGAGATTTGCATTTTCAGGGACTTCTAATGCCTCGGAGTGACCCCGGCAATAGGAATGCCATTGGACACGCTGCGCAGCCAGCCAGAAGACCTCTGATTATTTACATGGTGATTACGTCTATGCATAGAGAAGATCATCTTCCAGAAGTACGTACTTTACAGTATATGGCTGGGGCGAGACACTTGGCCAAGGAAGGCCTGACCTCACTGAAATCAATGTCACAGGCTGAGAGAGTATCTCAGCATTCTAGCTCAGATTTTACTGTAGAACGTAGGGGGTACGTGGAACCACTTTCATCATGGCAGGGACAAACCCACACACAGAGGAACCAGGACTTGACTGGAGGTTCTGGAGACCAAGCTAAATACAAACAAGGTACTTTCAAATTAACTCTCAAGTTGTCTCAATGAGGACGTTTAAGATGTGCCTTTTACACATCATTGCAGTTGAGTGGCTTTTCATTTCTCGACGTCAGCAGAAAAAGACATCCCTATAAAAGCAGACAAGCTTGTTTTGCATTTGAGAAGTGAAAGTAACAGCATAACCACTGCTGTCAGCTAACTACAACTCTGTGTTTCTTAGCTACCTTTCCAATGAGAGCTTTAAGCGTCCCCTTGAGAGAAAAAGTCCACAAGAACCTCGAATGCAATAACTACAATTAAACATCAGTTTCCTACTGACAGTTGTCATTTCTCAACATGATGGTCCCATATTTCAGCGCCATGGATCTTAAATCCAGAGAGTATCCCAAAACTTGGGCTTTGACATGTCTGCATCCTGGACAAAACACAGTTCTGACTCTGAATGAGGTAGGTATACTGGCATAAGGATCTACACCACATGACTCATGGGACAAAGGTCTTACGAGGCAACGCAGTGCAATTCCTCTCCACCATTCCAAAAGAGAGTGAGAACTCATACTTTCCATTGAGAAACCCTGAGCTATAAATCCCTAGCATTGTTCCATTTCCATTGTGAGCTGGTGTAGGTTCAAATAAGATATAACACAATTGAAATTATTAACAATATTCTTCCATCAGTCAGTCAAAGAAACAACAACTTTTTCTTAAATCTGTTCCATCGCGGCTTAAATTCTACAGACCTCTGCTACCAGAGGCACTCCCAACCTATGCAGACCTCTCCATATGCTGACAATCTTTCAATGATTTTTAATCATTATTTTTTATTCCAGTAGAAGCTGTTTTGTGCACCGAGTACAGACAACACAGAGAAAACAAAGTGCTCCTGGAGTTTTGTCTCTGCAGTTTAGCTGAGAGTGGAGGGAAAACACAAAGCCAGGGGTATTAGACTGGATGATGTTTCAAGTCCCTTCCGATCCCTAACGATTCTATGATTCTATGATTCATGTTACCCTGTTCATTTAACAAAGGGCATCAGTAACTACTAAAGCTTTACAAAGTTTGAAAATTTAACATTTTTATTTAAAATCTCCATATGAAAAGAAATTACAGAGACTTTTTCAAATGCAATGGAGACACCGTTATTTGTTCATTAGTAATTTTCAGCATCTTCCACAAAAACAGAAATCAAAAAGCAACTCAGTGAAGCTGGTTTCACTTTGATTCTCACCTGTATTACAAACTCCTGACAAGAACGCTCTTTTAAGTAACTCATACCATATTATAATTTAAAATACTCTCTTTGAAACAGTCTTGGGATTGATAAAGGCATGCTTTAGATATCTCAAGTGATACTGTAAATTTGACTTAATATTCTTTTAAGCATTTTTCCTGGTAAAGGCTTTCAGGATGTCATCAATACATTTCACAACCTACATGAATAATGTGGAGCTACCGAGTCCTTTGAACCATTCAGTGCAATCAGGAAGCCCCCCTGTATGGTGGCAGTAAAGCACTGGTACCTCGAGTTTCTTAATGCTGCTAAAATTTTAACACAGAAACATTCAACACTAGGCCTCACTGTACCAAATCAAGCTGACGTGGTTAAACAGATTCAGCACTATGCCACCCAGAATCCAGTCTCATGATGAAACAAGAGAGCCATGCCAGCTGCCACCAGAAGGCATGCTGACACTCCACCCTCAAAAAGTATGTTCACCAGACGGGACAAAAAGGACAGAGTAGGAAGCACCCAGGTGAAGGACCATCTGTTTCAGTCCTGCACAGTTCAGCTGGGGTAGTTCAGTTTGAGCTGCACCCCAAACAACCTCTTTTTCTGCCTGGCCAACCAAAAGCTCTGCAGCCACCACCTCTTAGGCAATGACTGCATTCCTGTATAAAAAGCCCATATATTCCTGTATAAAAAGGCTTTCCCACATCGATCTCCAATAACAGTATTCATTTTTGGAGACTGTTCTCTTGACTTCTTAAACACCACATTCTTTGCCATTTACAGTTAAAACTAAATCTGAGTATCACTTGTGAAGATCCCCATACCCATAGAGCAGGGAAGCATGTTTTAAAGGCAACGACAAGTAACCCCCAAAATTAAAGAAACAAACACAGCACACAAAAACTACCAGTGTGATAACAATTTACCTATCATAATGTAAATAAAACACTGCTAACAATATCTACATCCTGCAGGATATCTGTACCCTGCCTACTACAACAGCCAAATCAATCCAAAGATTTTTGAAGTAGACATTGAGGAAAAGGTCCAAACACTGATATGGCCATCTACGTTTTGACTCTAATGTACAAGGAAAGGTTCAGTCACAAGTACAGACATTGAGAACGTTGATTTTCCAACTCGGGATTAATAAAAAAAGGCAATAAAGACCACTCTTAGGGCAAGTTTTGGTTGAATCACCTCTCTACGGGATGGCCAAGTCAGAGCACCGTAACTGTAGCACACATGTGCGTAAGAAGCAAACAGCGTGAGAAAACACTCGATGCTTTCTGCTTTGATAACTGAGAGCCATAAGATAGCAGTGAGAAGGCACACTAGACTCAGTACCTTACCAACCACCAATGTCCCAGGTCCCCAGCTACCTTTCTGTCATGGTGCCCACGCTGACAGGACTCACTGAGGCTACACCCATCTGAGGTTTAAGGAATCACCAAAGGCACGCACCGCGACGTCAGACAGGGTGTCACACACATGAGCCACGAACACCACAGTTACTGCTTCCAACTGCTAATAGCATTAGTAAAGCTCTACTTTCCATTTGGTCAGGTCGGCTGACATTTGTTCTGGTGTGTTTGTCTGAAGGTAAGGCTCTATTGGCATCTTCAGCACTGACTAACTCAAACCAGAGCCCCTGCTCTTATATTGGGAGGGTTTTGTTAATGTTATGTCACTGAAACAACACTTGAGCAACATTCCCAAACTGGGAAGAAAGTTACTCGCAGCCTTCAGATTCTACCAGTATTTCAGAGTTGTGCCTTATCACCCCAAAGGAATCAAACAGGCAGTACTAAGCACTCAGCTAGCTGACAGTATCACAGAGGCGCAGGGTTGGAACTCTATCCCTCTACAACTGCCCACGTTTGGGAGGGCTACAGAGCTTGTCAAAGAACAATTTTTCATTCCCATATGCAAAAAAAAAAGCCAAAAAGAAACAGTGAATAACTTAGAGAGCTGTAAAACTAAAACACAACCATCAGGAACCTGTGGCCAGAAGCTGGTGGGTAAACACTTGCCAATGTCTGCTGTACTAAGTACATTCACACAGAAATTTGAAGAAATCTGCACTTTTAGAAGCAATTCTAGCGCTGTTCAAAGAAATGCTTTTGTTAGCACTGGAAACCACTGCTGAAAATGAGCAGGTATTTCAAAGGGATTCTGCAATGCCCATATAACCATGATGTCCAAAGCTGTGACCAACTCACATCGATCACACAACTACTTCAGCGTACACCTGTAGAATCTGTGACACAGCCAGTATCAATACGATCGTGAAACAACCTCTGCAATGGAGAGTGCAAAGTTCGTTTATCAACTGCAGTTTCCACTGCCCTCTCATTTGAACATTCGCCCTCAGAAATGTATACCTGTAAGAAGTGACAGATAGATGCCATTTAATTAAAATAGATAGAATTCCACTGGATTTTCATGAAGAAATCAACAGGTGTAAGAGAAGGCACCATGACAGTTGTTACTTCTGTTGAGGAAAACAAGTTCTGCAAGTAAAGATTAGCAAGTCACTGTCAAAAGCTGCTAAGTGCCTCAAGTGCATAGCTGAGGACCAGGGCATGGGCTGCCAACTCCTCCTTCAGCTGGGGAATATTGATGGTACTTTTGAGTCAAGTAATGGCATTTGCATAGAGCCTAATGAACAGTAATGTCTTAAGATAAGCAGAGGATTCCTGCAGTTCTGCATCTGAATTAACTAACTGCAGCTCTGCTATACGTTTTTTATAGTAAATTATGTAAAGACAATACCCCAAAACACAAACTTCACCGTGACTTTAACATTACACAGTGCTAAAGTTTCCTAACTGTACTGACAAACCCTGCAAGTTTCAGAGACCTCAGCGTGCCTACAGTGCACAGTAACAAAAACAGTACTGATGGAACACTTCACTTCGTTGCTTCACACACACGATCGTGTCCAAAGACAACACGGGGAATCAGTACTTCAGCAGTGAATTAAAGTGACCCCTACAAATCAGGCGACTCGCGAAAACATTTGGTTCTCTGGTAGTTCTGTGCCCTCCAGCGCTTGACTAAACGTTTGACTACCTTGTCCAATCAGCAAGACCTAAACAAACCGTTTCGCCGCTTTTCCATCAATAAATACAAGGAGATTCAATAGTCTGGGTAGAGCAGACAATCAACTGCTGCTCACCCCGCACTGGGCACATTGACTGAAACGCCAGCCCTGCCTCACGTGGGGGAAGCCTCCCCCAGCAATTCGCATCGATCTGGAGTTGTGTAAAGGTTCTCTTTCCCTCATCCTTCCGGCTACGACAGGGGGTTCACGCAAGGCCTTCCCTTCAAAGAGAAACGCCAAGAGAGCTCCGAGTCCTTCCCCTCCTTCGTCTAGAGACGAACTGGGGCACCAGGAGCTGCCACCAGCCGGTGCCACCAGCCGCCACGCACTGGATGGCTGCCAGCCGGGGGACCAGCGAAGGAGAGAGACACTTCCTCGCTTCCCACAGTTCTTGATAGCCGAGCAGCCCGCGAGGGGTGCGTGGCCTGACTTAAAGCACATAAAGCGAGTAATTGCACAGGGCCGAGGAGAGCGGAGAGAAACACAGCAGGAGAGGAGGAATTCCAACACCCCCATTACACCTGAGTCATAGCTGCTCCCATTTCTGAAGGGCCGAAACAAACATAACGAGAACGCGGGCGGGGGGCGAGGGAAACCCACGGGGCACCCACGCGGAGCCGGGCAGGGGACGGCCCTTACCTTCCTGCTCGCTCCTCCCAGAGACACCTTGGGCCTTGTCTTGAAATCTCCTTCGAAGCTGAACATGGTTACGGCTTATTCCATCGAGAGCGGGGGCCGGCCCCCGAGCTGAGTC